>VZUI01046430.1:0-26396 GCA_013401135.1 Cettia cetti
CCCCCCCCCCCCCCCCCCCCCAAACAGGATGCTAGTTCAACAACACTAAATTTGGACTAAGTAACCTACTGCTTAGAAAGAGAGAGCCCCTACAGCATTTCAGTACAAAGCCAGAGGGGTTGTTGCAGTGGTCAGTCTGAACAGGAGTCCCTGAGGCAGAGCTGCTGTGCAAACAGCAGAGAGCACACCAAGGTGCACACACAGGTAATAAGCTATACAAAGCTTTCCTGCAGTTTGCCCTGTTTCGGTGACACTGCAGTGCACATCTGTGAGCCTTTCCATGAAGGAAGCTTGGACACAATGGGAAGCTGTGCAAAAAGGATGATTCCATGTCATAAACATAAGGAGAGACAGAAGGGTTTACACCCACAACAATCTGGAAGTTTGGAGTGGGGCAAAGGAGGAATGGTGAGCAAGAGAGGCCGTGGGACACGTGGAGAGCCTTGGAGGGGCTCCAGGGCTGTGGTGGGCAAGCGTGGAGTTTCAGAGCTCACCTGGAGGAGCAGGTACAGGGAGGGGCAAAGCGAGGCAGCCACAGGGCTGTGGCACCACTGCCAATGAAGGGGACCTGAAAGTTCTGGGGGTGGGATCATCCATCCATTGCTGAGGACTCTGCACTCCTGTGATTTTATTGTTTGAAATTTAGCAAAGGAGTTTCATGGGTTTTGGTGAATAACTACCAGGTTCTATGCATGTTGCCTTCTTAATGGTACCAGTGCAGCTGGGCACTTTGAGAATTCCCACTTCTCCTGATTTAGCACAAAATCAGTAGATTCAGAATGCCACTAACTCAGATTAACTCCCTGAATCCAGATGTTAAGAGACACATAAAGTCTATTAAATCATCTAGGTTGTTCTCCCAAGCCACTGCACAGCTTCCTATCAGTTTTATATGCACTTGCATTTTTTTTCAGGCAAGTTTGAAGTATGAAAAACACTGTGCCTGAAAGGCAATGTCTCCCTGAGCTATCCATCTCACTATCTGGAATGCTTTCCCACATATTTAGGTCTACCATTGTAACAGCATCCCTTTCCTCCTACAGTTCTGCTCCCTGATCCTCCACCACCACATGCTGAAGCATCCCAAATATATAAAAACCTTTCTGCCAAGTACATCTGCTGGTCAACAACATCTCAAAATTTCTCCATTTTGGAGTTTCCCACCTCTTTCCCTGAAGAAATTCTAATTTCTCTGCTATGGAAACCATGTAGTATTTAAAAAAATTCTTTTTTCAAGTCAGCTTTAATCCCACTGTTTTTTCCCTGCTCCCAGTCTCTAATGTTTAAGGCCAGATTTCACCTCACACACTCAGTTACTGAAGTTCGTCCCCAGCGATTTCACTGAGTTCATAACCTACAACACTAGAGTCTGGATTCATTGCATGAAAGATCTAATACATCTATTTTCCTCACACCTCACTATGTCCAAGAATAAAGCCTTACAGCTTGAGCAAGCTGATAACACATTCAAGGTGATGAAAAACAAAGACAAGACACAAAGTACTATATTTACAAGCAATTATATCTCCCCAAGGTAGTGATGGATTGTTACTACAGCTGAAATCAACTGCTCTATCCAACAACAAAACTGGGAATAGGCCATAAATAATATATACAGAGACATCCAGCTAAATCTAACAAGAAAGAAAATGGATTATGTACAAAGAAAGCAGCTTGGAGTATCTCCACAGAGATATAGGAGAAAAAAAATCCCAAAACTTCACCTCAATGTTTCTTGGAAGGTACAATCACAGAAGGAAAGGAGTTGGACTGTGTTAATTAGTACAAAACCAAGGGCTTTGGGTAATTGTGAAAGAGAGCCTGAAGCCTCTCAAATCTCATCATTCTTACTCCAGGAAAACCAAGAGCAACTTCCTCCCCATCTGCCTAGACTTAACCACAGCCATTAGCAGGTATCAGTATGGGGCATTTATTTTCGGTTTTCCTTCACACTGGAATTTCACTCTGAAAAGCAGCAATACCCTTAATTTTTACAGCAATGGAAACTTATACTTCAACTCCAAAATGTCTTTGCCATCACCTTTTCCAGGAAGAGAAAGTCTTCTGTCTGCAAGCAAAGCTGGTGGATTGCCCTACACACTGTGCTCCCCTCAGCAAATGCTCCATGCTTGCCCAGCAGCAGAAGCAGCCAGAGGGAGCTGCAGTGAGCAGTGGCTGAGGAACTCCCACCCCAACACAGGGGCACATTTCACAGCACTCCACAGTGTGAGCTGAAAGCTTCACTCTCAGCTCCCACCCACATCCCCCAGGGTGACGGCCATGCTCTGGCCCTGAGCTCAGGCTCTGACCGTTCTGCCATCAGGCCTGGTCTGTAGCTCAGCCGGTCCTGGCAGCTCCCACTCTAACTGCAAGTTTGACTGGGCCACTGCAGAGGAGGCATGACTACAAACCAGTCCTAACCCAGCAGTGTACTTCTTGCTGTTCAAAGCTGAGCTCAGCTAAGGATCAGGTCTGGCCATCCTGGCCAAAGCTGGGCCAGCCTCCACCTGAGCAGCCCCAGTCTGTTAGGGCTGGAGGGGGCTGAGTGCTGGCAAGGGCTCCTTGCAGGTGGGAGTGGACTGGGACATTTCCTGAGGTGAGGAGGGTCAGAGTTCCCATTCAGGTGACTGAACTGTTACTCCAGGTATACGTTTGTCCTGAAGAAAGTGCATTACTTACACTGCTGTGCAATTAGCTATGGCCATTATAAGGTACAGCCATTACCTTACTCACAGAAAGATACCCCTACAAATAATATTTACCTTTTCTAGATAGTGTTGTGGTTAGTTAATTCAGTTGTTCATTCCAAGGTACCATTTGTACCTCCTGCAGATCTTTCCCAAACACACCGAGTGTTTCTGCTTTCTCCTGCCTCCCACTGCTGCTCTGCAAAGCACTTCAGCACTGGCATGGCAGGAAATCTGGATTCTAGTCACGCATTGTGATCTCTATTCCATGAGCTGTTTCTGAAGTTTGCTTTTTGTTTTATTAACCCAGTGATTGTGTGCAGTCCTGGGAGCGGGGGATACGGAAGCAGAATTCACACCTCGCTCATTACAAATGCTCTGAACTGAGTGAATCATTTTTTCCTGCAGAGCACTTTGCTTGCCCCTCCCAGCTGAACGTGCACAGTTTAGATGAAATCTGTGAATGGCTTGGTGTTCAAGGAGGAAAAACTGCGCTTTTTAGAATCATGGCTATAAACAAAAATCCCTTTTATTACATCTGGCTGCACATTTCTATCAGTTACACCTAAACAGGAGGCAGCAGAGCTTCTCAGGAAATCCACATGGGGAAAAGGTAATTGGACATTGTATGGGTGGATCCCAGAGCTGAACTCTCCCAGTTCATTACAGCTGTAGACACAAGAGTAAGAAAGGTTTTTGTATCATACATTTTCTGTTGCTGTCTGGGTGCACAGGTTTGGAAATTATAAGAGAAGAACTCTTAATGCTGGCAAAACTAAGGAACTGAGTTAAGGCCAAACCCCCACTCGACATTTACAGGTGCAATGGCTGAAGCAGATCTAATTCCTTAACAAAATTAATGTAATATAAATGAAAGTGTAGCCAGATGAAAAAATGCCAGAGTGAAAAAACCATTACAAGGCATGAAGTAAACAACCCTAAAGACACTGTAATAAATAGTATTTTGTAGGTAGAAATATCTTTTGTGAGTAAAGGACTTTAAGACTTACAAAAATATCTGGATTTTATGGATCCAAGAATGGAACAGAGGAGTTCCAGGAATGTGAACACAGCACATTGGTCTGTCTGTTAGGTAATTCTGAAAGTGAAAATGGGTTTAATGCAGGAGTTTCTCTTCCTTACTGCCCTCCTGCACTGGCAATGCATGGGGTCTGCATTGCCCTCCAAGAGGAATGAGGGAGAGGAGGTCCAAAAGCACTGGCTTTGTACAGCAAGAGTGGGGTGATACACAAAACCCAACCTGTGTATTTTGTACAGGAGTAATTGTAAAGGCTCTTCAGGGTTGGTGCTTTTGGCTGTGCAGAAGCCAGCCCCTGACCCTGGTGCCCTTCCAAACCTCTAGGCAGCAATGCCAACAAAGCAGCTGCCCCAATTGTCTGTCAGTTCAAATGGTGTCTGCTGAGGGCAAATAAATCCTATCAATTTGTAATCAAACAAACAAGAAACAGGCAGAATATAACAGAGATGAGTAACGGCCCACATGATTTTTCAAGCATAAATATTGTTCAGCTAATGGAAAATAAGATTTTATGGCTTCTGGAAAGACTAGAAGCTGTAAATACCATGTATCTTCAGGCAGGGTCTGAAACCTTCTCCTGTTGAGTTTTCATGATCTGCCTAAAAAATACATAGAAAACAGGAGAAGTCATTGCTCACTGAGGAGATGCCACACTTGGAGGAGCACACTCCAAGAGGGACTGGTTATCAAAGGGCCGCTGCCACAGCGGAGGGCAGAAGAGAAGCAACCTGGTTTCTCTGGGATCTGCCTTGCTGTTGGAGCTGCTCAGTTCTTTATTCATGGCTTGAAAGAAGGGAATAAGGAGAATCCTTAATGAACTGACATTAGATACTGATATGGAAGAAGGAAACAGGTAATTCTTAATTCAAAATCTGGCCTCCTAGTCTGAGATAAGCAGGAAGAAAAACTAGATGCAATGAAAAAAAAGAAGATACTGCCCTCAGGTAGGAATATCAAACAGAGAGACACCCATGGAGAGTCAGTCCCTACACAACAGGACAGTGAGAGTTTTAGGGGATCACAAATCCATCAGGAATCAGCACTAGCATGTTGCAGAAGAGGCAATGGGAAAGTGACAAATACAGGGGAGAAATAAACACTTCTGGTCTTGTTTACAGTAATGAGGTCTCTGTAGAATTCCAGGAGAATTCCTGGAAAGATGTAAGACTTCATTTAGGAAAGAGAAGGTTGAGTGCCAACAGAATGGATTAGGTTCAGTTTGCTTCTAGGCTTCAGCTCCTTCCAGTGGAATGGCACTAAGGCTCCTCCTGTCCAGCAGCAGTCGCTGGTGCTGTGCACAGGGAGTTGTGGCACTCACACAGAACAAGGTCTAGCATCAGTGACATTCCACCCCACTGCCACTCCTGTCCCACAGGCATCTGTCCTGTGCCAGTGCCACCCTGTTCCTGGGAGCTGTACTTCCATGCTGTCCCCTTTTCCAAGGTAGAATGATAATGCAAATCTGGCTAAAGAAATAATAAAAATGAAGGCCAGTGCAAAAATCCATGGGATTAGTTAAAGGCTTTACACCTCTGTAGCAGTGAAATGGGAATTGAAAATTACTGTTATTTGCAGAAATTTTTTTAGATCAATACAACTTTCTATCAGTCCTATGATACTTTCATTTTCTGCTCTGCTATCTAGATACTCCTTGTTGATCTCACATTGGTAGTTTTCTTATCTGGGTCATTCTTCTCTCCCCAAGTCCCCTGTGCTTTCACCAGCTTTACTAAATAAAGCCAAGCTATTATTTAGAAGGTTTTGCTCGCCCTATGAGGGATCAAGTAATTTATTTTTGTTGCTCTTACTTGCTGTATTGTGCAATCCAAGATCAAAATACAGCTACCAAAATTTTTCTCAGTACTTCATACAATACAGAAGTAGATTTTTCAAAGACCTTCAGTGACTATTAATTTCAATTCTGATGGCCATGTCCAAACTTCCCCAAATCTCACTAAAACCAAGATCACTTGTGGTCTCTGAGGAGAACCTGAGTGCTGTGGTGATTTCACAAAGCACCTGGAAGACCCTGTGGTACATCAATAGCTCATCTCCAGTGCCACACGCATGCAGCAGCAGGGGTTTGTGGGCCACCGAGAAGCAGAGCCTACCTCCCCATCCACCCCAGCTGCTTCCAAGGACTTCGTCCCTGTCTGCCACAACCCTCAGATCCATCCTCAATAGTTCTGCTCCTGACCTCTACCTGCTTTCCCAGAACTGGGTATCTCTCACCTGTAACAGCCAGCAGGACTGCACCATGACAAACACAATGCCCTTCATCTGTAGCATTGCTTGGACAATGCATTTGAGGATACATAAACACAGAAGGGATCTTTCCCTAATGATCCCTGAGTTTGCTTCCTCTCTAATTGGATAAATGAAGTTGCAATCAAGCTATTACTTGGCAAGGACAAACAGGCATATTTCCAAGCTCTCATACTCTATTTTGTCATCTGAATAAACTTTGTTAGAGCAATCCAGGCACTGAAAACTTGGGCTGCACTGCAAAACAACTGTCACTTGAAGTATTTCCGGTCCACAATTTTAAAAAGCATAAAACCAGAAAGGAATTCCTGCTTCAGAATGTAGTCCCATATAGCAGAGCACTGCTTTACCATCCTGATCATATCATTTGTGCAACAGAGAAATCCTGATATAGGTGTGGGAATACAGCTAGGAAGCAGGACTCAAAGTACTGCTGAACTCATTACAGAAGTAGATGTGCTAGAGGGCCACAAGGCCTGGCAAGTCGAGGCAGGAGCCTGAAGGAGGAAGAGCTAAGGGTGTGCTTGGTGTGCAAGAGTGTAGAGGTCTGTGCAAGTCTGTGCTAGCCCATAGTTAAGCAATGTGACTAAGAAACAGTGATATGATCGTTCTGGTTGCTATTGCTTAAGCAAGTATTTCTTTTTAACTCCTGCTTGAGAGGTCTATAAAGCAGCAGTGTATTCAATAAAACTGGTATCATGATGCAAAGCAGGGAGACCCCGTCCCTTCAATCACCCGACACAATTCAGAGGGAAAAATGCTGATATTACTTGAGTAGTTGCTGAAAATAATGTTACCAATCAGGGATGCTTCACAATTTGGAACTGCCTCTTAAAATAATATGGAAGAGAACACAAAGCAGCATCAGATGGGAACAGAGGAAGGTATGTCAGGAGAGTAGCTGTAACTGCAGCCTGGAGGGCAGAAAAGCAGCCTAAATTCTGACACTTCGTTGTTAGATCACAATTCTGACAAAACTCATCACAGCAGCAACAGAACATGAGAGGCAAAGCATCAAAGGGGTATTTGTACAAACGGGTCTTTGTACAGGTCTCTCTCTGATGCACTGTGTATTTATGTGTGCAGCACAAAACACAGCAGTGTCTGGATGTTTACATACACTATTTACAGAGACAAAAATCAAACAACTGTGGCATCTTCCCACACTTACACTTGCGCACACGCACGACCACCTTTCCCTTCACTTCTAGATCCCAAAGTCCAAATTGTCTCTAAGACACTTGCATTTCTCTTGCAGCCCTGATGAATTGTGTTAATGAAAATGAGTAATTTCTGTCCAGTTGAGACCAGCCACAGGAAGTACATATATTAAATAAACAAACAAAACACTATATAATTAAATACTTTAACCTATATATTAAAAATAACATTATCAAATTGTCATTGTGATCTAAAGACGAAAAGCACTTTACAAAGCTTGTTGTTGTTCCTAAACTATTAATCAGTGGACTTTACACTAGACTAAAAACAAAAACATCAAGGAATGTCCAAAGCCTGTAGTGATGAAAAAAAGTGGAAAGAGAGGAAGCTGCTGTTCTGCAGCAGATCTCAGCTGCATATAAACTAGACTTTGATAATGCATCCTACCAAAGACTGCAAGAGAATTCCAAACATCCAAGGGTGTCCATCTGTGTGCACAAGTCAAAGTATGGCATGTCTTGGATTTTCATCTCTGTAAGTGCATATAATCCTTCTATGTTTGGTACTAGTTTGTTAAAGAGATGAAATTATAATAAAAGCAGTGTTTTGTACAAGGTAGTGCACCTGAATAAATCTCATTATGTCTTTTGTAGGGAGATGGCATCCATGAAGCTCAAGTTTATTTCCAGAGGAAATTATTTACATCTGTAGAAGCTGGCTTCCCCAGTTTGCAATTTCCCAGCCACTTTTTCCTGTGCCACCAGAAACATCTCCCCAGATTCCCCGAGATGTTTCTCCCACCATTAGTGCAAAGTGAGGGAACACCACATCTCAAGTGTTCTGCCATCTCAACCAGGAGTCGGCTGTGTATGCCCCTCACCTCTTTTTAATCTCATTATCTCTCACATATTTCTCCATCTCCTTCTGCTTCCAAATCCACTTTTTCAAAGGACACTTTCATTTCTGGTTGCTAAGGCCAGCAGACCTTACCAGTCACAGACTTAAATTTAGCATCCTGTCATTTTAATCCCTATGTTACATACCCACAGTTACTGTTTCAGTGACTGTAGAAAGTCTCTGTTACTTGCTTCATCAATCTGCCTTCTCCCATTTTTTTTCTGTCATGAGCAGAAATTCTCTGGAGATTTTAACCTCTCTAATACAGGAAACCATCCAAGAGCCTCAGAGATGTGTTTCAGGAATTTCTGAACTCTGTCTGTGAGCAGCAGTGACTGGGTTCTGAACAAGTAACACGAAACTGGTAGGCATACATTAGGCTTTGAATGCAGGGCTCCCCTGCACTCTAAGCTGGGCTGGGCAGGGAGGGGACAATGCAAAGGACACATCAGGGGCCCCTGGTACCCCTGGGCAGTGCCAGCCTGGCTGCAGAGACACTCCTGCCTGTCTCCTGGAAGAGCTGGCACAGCAGGCACCAAGGTGCTTGCCTGTGTGCAGGATGTCTCCAGCTGCCCAACTGCAGCTGCACCTTCCCAAAGCACACAGGTGAGCTGCAGCCCAGGCAGCTCTGAGGAATCCCTCTGCAAACAGCCCCATCTGCTTCCCACTCCTGGGGGCCACATGCTGAATTTTCAACAGGAGTTATAATGTGCTCTAGAAAAAGCAAGTCTTAAAGGCCTGGAAGGAGAAAAAAATGCCACAGGAGGGGTACTAATGAAACAAAATAGGGGTGTTTAGCAGTACAGGACAAAAACAGAGCAATGCCTCTTAATGCCTCTGTTTTAAGACAGTCAATACTGTCTTCTAAAATCCTCTGGCTATGCTGTAACCTTTAAAAAATGAAACATTCTCCTTGCTTTTAAGAGTGTACCTTTTCAGTTCTCCAATAACAAGCAGATTGTCCTGAAAATCACTATCAATGTCTTTTCTTTAAAAGAATCCAGCCACATCTACACCCAGACTATTTCCTTATCCTTTCAGAGCAAGGCCTATTCAGTGACTTAAACCTAGTGAATCCCAAAAGGTAGAGTTTATGGCTTTATGACTGCTGTACTCTTGGTTTTTTAGGGTATTTATTCCTCACTTAATTACATCATTTAAAAAATTACCTTAATGGCAGACGTTTAAATTTTCCATTAGAGCACACTCATGAACTGAGTGGCAAAAGTCCCACAGGTGCCTGGCCCAGGACCATGCTGTTGAGGGAAACCAGCTCTCTAAAGCAGTCTCTGGCCTCTCCAGTGCCAGTGTCCCCCAGCAGTATCCTCAGGTGAATTGTGAGACCTCCCAGGACATCCCTGTGTCCCTCAGCTGACACATGGTCCCACAGAGCGTGTGCCTAACCCCTGCACTGCTGCTCAGGAGCTGAATGCACAGACCCTCAGCCAGCAGATCTGCCCCTACACTTATGGCCACTGTTCCAGGGACACACAAGGGACAACACCTGCAATCAAAGGAATGGAGCAGCATATTCTGTGAAACATCAAACTCTCCCTCAGAACCAAGCAGGGATGGACCTCACTTGTTTAATGGCATGTACGAGTGAGCAGAGAGCAGAGCAGAGAGCACTTTCACCTGGCATCAGGCAGGTAAGAACACCTCTGGATGTAGAAAATCAACTAATGCAAAATATATCCATGCAATTTAAAAACACAAGCTACTTGAAGACCATTAGGTACTCTGGCAGATGCATAAAAATCTGAATTCAGAAAGTCCAAGCTAGAGGTTGAAGGTGCCAACTACCCTCAGGACAAGGAGTTGTAAAGAATCTTAATTACATCATCACAAACCCAGATGAAAATACAATGGTGCGCTTCACTTACCCATGGAAAAAATGGATGGTAGCAAAAGAAAACACAGATACTGTGAAGAACTGACTTCTAAAGGATTTTTAGATTTTTCAACCGCTAACAAAGAAAACAGTAAACTGATTATCCAAAAATAAACTTTGAAAAACCCAAACTCGGAGTTCAAAGAGCTCTTTTTCATGAACTCCAGACAGACAAAAAGACTGCCATGAACACAAGTCACAGCAGGAGAGCTCTGGTTCAGTAATGCAGGGTCACAGTGCCAGCTGTTGGAAACACCCAAAAAGCTGTAACTGTGCATTTATTTATATGTGTGCTCTATGACCAAGCTGGTTTTTATGCAGTTTACACTTTTGATCTCTTTTTTTTTTCCCTAATCCAACTGACCACAATCTCACTGATCATCTGACAGGAGAAACTGTAAATGAAGTAGATTCATTATTTTTAGTTTGCTCTCAGATGCCTGAGTTCACATCATTAACCACCACATCTGTTTTGCAGCAAGAGAGTAACACACCTTGTGGAGCAACTCTCTATACGGAGACCACCCCGCAAGTAAAGATCCTGCATCTAGATTTCAGTACCAAAACTGGAAACTCTGGGAAATCTGACACAGGCACAGTGCTGGGGGTGTGAATAGAGATGCTGAGAGGGCTTTTAACACAACCAAGCTAAGAGCTGTATCAACAATGCAGTTTTTACTCTGAACCCTTGTTATAGCAAATTTTCTCATTCCCATTGACTATCTCTTCAACCACAGTAATGAAAAAAATACTCATCCAGAGCTCAAAAACCACAAAACTGTCCCAAAAGTTGTGCTGTTTGCATTACTTGTGGTTATAGGGGGGTTACTTTTGAGGATCAAGACTGCCTACTGGTGATGTCTCCAGACCTTTAATCATGAAAGCCCCAAAACATTTTACCTTCCAATCAAGGTATTGAATCACCTGACTGCAGTCACTGAGGACACCTCTGCAAGAACTGACAACAAGAAGCATCTTCCTAAGTGATGCAGAGGTTTGACAGGCTCCTCTACCCACAGGTCTTCAGAACCAGTTATTTTAGGGAAAAAGGAAGTTGTATTCCTACATGTGGCAGAAAACTGGGAGAATTGGCAAAACTCCTGAATAGCAGTAGTAGCACAGGCTAGAAGGGAGGCCAAGGTATGGCCATATCTGTCTTGGGCACCTGAAGCTCTGCCAGGGAGCCTCTGCAAGCCCTGTACTCACTTGCCTCGACATCCTTTGCATTCTCAGAGCTGACTCAGCACACTCCCTTCCCTCTTTCAGGGCAGCCCTTCCTGTTTGCAATGCTCTGTCCTGCAGGGTTTGTCACAGCCCTGGAACCATCCCAGGCTACTCCTCCCCAAGCCTTTAACCCCTGGAACAGCCCACGCTCCTGGCCACCACTGCCAGCTCCTTCTGCTGTGAACAACCCAATTTCCCAAACTGGTGCCCACAAGCTGAGATGATCATTAACAGTTTCTCAATGCTACTTGAGAGAACAAGACCTCCCAGTCGTATAATTACAATTGAACTACCCAGAATGTCACAACAAAGGAATCAGTCTTTGGAAAACCCCTCGGAAAAATACAAGTTAATACCAAAGTCTGATTAAAAAACTCACCTGGGCTACCAGTAAACCGCTAACATTTTTGCTCAAAAAGATGTATTTGGCTAAAGGGATATTCCATTATGGCAAAGCTGTCTTTCAAAGTACCTATCTTGTGTTTTGCAAAGAAAAAAAATGCAATTATAAAATATTTTTTAACTATGAAAAATGCTTTTTAAGTTGGATGAAGTTTAGGATGCATAACATGGGACTGGAAGCATTTTTTGGAGTTAGGGAATCAATTTCCTGGTAGTTAAACTACTGTATCCTATATTACCACTATATCTGCATTTATTAAGGTTTCAAGGTTCATCTTCAGAAAACAATGGCAATTTTTGCCAGACTGGGACATTTCCCAAGGCAGGTCATGAAGCTGACCCCTCTGCATGCCATTCACTAGAAACTCAGCAGCAACTGGAATTAAGGGGGCTATGGAACCTAGAGAGGAACCAAACTGGGACCATCAGAACCAAAATGCTGCCCCAAACCTGTAATGATAGGCTTGAAGCTGGCAGTGGAAGACAGTAAAATTCACCTTTCAAAATAAATTCATATCACTAGCAGAGTCATATTTTCAAATTTCTCAGAAAACTGTCCTCACCCCATTTGTGTTTTTTTTTTTTAAATGCACTTTCAGTGTTGCAAACTGAAACTAATGGCATGATCTATAATGTAATTAAAACATTTTGCAGTAAAAAAAGAACAAAGTACTCATAAAAAATGTACATTTTATGTTATATATGCACCTAGCACATCTGCTATGCCACTGGGACAGATGTTTATTAATATGGATTTCTGATCATATTGCTAGACTGCTAATGGCTCAGTAATCCATCTTCTAAATACCACACAAGTTTCTGAAGATAAGCAGAACCAATTATCAAAATATTTCCAAAAAATCCTGCTTTACTGCTCTGGCCTCTGAAAAGCACCATTAACTTGCAGATTGGTTTCAACAACAGGGTACAATAGTTACAACACCTTGTGTTTATAGTAAGTATGTTGTATGAAAGACTTAGAGACACTCCCTCTAGTATGGCAATTTAAACAAAACTTCAAACTCTCAGAATTAGAAAATCTCCTCTCTCCTTGCCACAGTACTACAGATCATTCCCTTACCTGAATTACTGGCTTGTAGTGAGAGACTTCAGTTAGAAGACTAGAATTAGACAATGCAGTTAATCATGGAAATATTTGGCTTCAGCTGAGCATCACTGTTTTAAGATTTATCAAACTGTATAAATAATGACAGTTCATGAAATTGAAGATCATAATATCCTTTTCTAATATGCCAGCACTTTACTACTGATGCCCACTACACATTTGTACTCACCCCCACTGTGGACACATTCTCTAACCAACTCTTTGAATTTCTAAGCCCTCATGAAGGTACAGATAAAGTTTACTTCATTGCAAGTTCACTAAAAAGAAAAAGAACCTGATTGTAAAATGCAAAGAAGAAACTACTTTCAGAATAAAAATATACACTTTGCATAAGGACAAAGAACAGTCTTAGACAAAAATGCATTTTCTTTGTACTTCATCAATTTGATATAAGCCTTGCTTGCACTTTGGGAAAAACACTAAGTAAACAAATCCTCATTTATATGGTTGACTCAGAGTTATCAACAGCCCTGCAGTACCAAAGGAAAAGGGTTATGCTGTTCCCATCCTCCCAGATCTCCCCCATTTTTCATGGGTTCTCCTCATTGCTCTGCCTGCATAAACACAGTGTAACATAGAGACTGTGTGAATGAAATCTGTATTGTCAGCCCCAAGCACTCAAATATCATGAGTCAAGCTCCAAAATACCACACAACTGGAATAAACACCAGGAGAACTGAAATCATACATCTGCAATTCTTTGTATTTACGTTCTCTTTTCCAAGCCTTTAGCGGTCCCATTTTCAGGATTTGCTCAGCAACCATGAAACTTAATTAAAAAATGCTGGGGGTAGGTAAGTTTCTCCTACAATAACATATCTCCAGTGCCAAGACACAAAATAACACAAAGATTTTAATAACATTCTGAGTTAGAAGCACTGATGTATTCTGAGTCTAAAAAAGAACAGTTAAAACATGTAAGGTCTTAATTTCTGTCTGCTCATCCAATGGCAGTGAAGAAGCTCTCTTGCAGCCTCACAGTGGTGAGAGGTAAGTGGGAATATGGCTGGAAAATACTGGCACTGGCTAGAAACTACCACCGATACAAAAAAACCCCACCAAACAAAAAAAAAACCACAAACAAACAAAAAAAAACCAACCCAAAACAACAACAACAACAAACCAAACCAAAACAAAACATAAAAAAAACCAGAGCAAAGACTTGAGAAAAATTATTAACATGGGTGCTGTTTGCTAGAATAGCCTTTGGCAGGCAGTTCAGTCTCTTACAGTGCTGTTCAAAGTTTACCTCACTTTGCTTTCCTCTCCACCACTTTAAGGCATTTGCTACAGACTGGCAATTAGAGAGCATCCATCATTACTGCTGCCGAACACTGGGGTGAGGAAGGGATTTCCTTCCCCACAGTGATGCAAGAACTCTGCTCTGAAAGGCCTGGTGGAGAGACTGCAAACTGCAGCCAGAACTTTGAGCTTACAGAGATCATTCCTTACTGTTTTGGACTGTCTGGTGCAACCTCAGCAAGACAGGCCATTCCTGATTACATTAATTAAGTACTTCCAGGTTTTCTTAACAACAAAGAAGGCAGGAGACTTTTCTGAAAAGATACACAGTTTCTGCAGAAGATTGTATTAACACAACTGACACAATTCAGCCAGGCAAGTTACTTGGCATCGACATCAGTGTCACTGTCACTTTACTGTGTCAAGACAAAGCATTTGAAAATATGTTTGGCACAGGCTCTCCAGTGAATAAAACTTTTTTTCTTGTATCATGGTAGGTAAAATTTCCTAGGATGGAAAGGGGGAATATTTCAGTTGAATAAAACATGCCCAAAAAATAATGTGGTAGTCGTGAACAAAAACATTACTTCATCTGATTTTTCCATCAGTATTAAACCACACCGTTTTTCTAAAGCCTAAATTATAGCAGCAGCTTGCTTCCTTAAGCCTACAGGATTTAAAATTGAAGAGAACTTGTGCAATAAGTTACTGCCTTGGCAAGGAATTCAGTACAACAGCTGCTTATTCACTGAAATCCTGACAAAATCTTGAGGGTTTGCGCAGCTGAGACAGCAAAGATGTGAAGAATGGCCCTGAGTAACTTAGCGAGGACTTCCCTCTACAACATCCTCATCATCATTCCTCCTCCCACCCTCCTTCTGTTTGGTTTGCCTACTGTCAGGAGCCAGGGGGAGACCTTCTCTGAGTGGTTCTCCCTTGGGAATGTGGGCTGTGCATTCCCAACACAAACAGTGGGCTGATGCTCAAACACCAGCCAGACAGCACCAGAGAGCTTTGCCACCCTGGGGCCTCCAGCCTGCTGTACTGCAGACCGCAACTGCTCTTTCAGGGAATCTGATGGACAGGTCTGGAAGTGCCCTTTGAGGAAAAAAAATAAAAAAAAAATAAAAAAAAAATAAAAAAAGAATCCCACAGCTAGTTTAAAAAGGAATATGAAATGAAAGAGAAGTAACTCATTGACTCTCTTACTAATCCAGACTGAACTGCTGGTTCCAAAAGCAAAGTTCTGGGTTGTGCAGAGGAAAGCTGTGAGCCTGTGTGGAATGCAGAAGGCTCTTGACAAGGGTAAACTGCAACAATTAATCTGGACAAGACCTGCCCACATACAGTGCTGAAAACTTGGAAATGTAAACAACATGTTTCAGGCATAAATGCAAAATTGAAGGCAATACTGACTGGATGCTTGCAATGTCCCTTCCAGCAGCAATAACTCCCTTGGCAGCCACTTCTTCCTGCCATATCCTGTGCTTCCCACACCATGCCAAACCCTTGGTGTAACACAGCACTGAGCTCTCGCAGTTCCTGCTAACAGATGTCCAGCATCTGCTGTCTGCAGCTCCTGCCTTCCTCTACAAGCACTGAGAGCCCTTTAAGGAAATCACTTTTAGAATATTCATATTATCCTCATCTGCTACCTCTGACTGGCCCACTTGACAAGCAGTATCAACAGAGAGCAGGCAGCAACAATGAAGACATTCCAGAGAGAGAAACAGTCATGCATATTCCAGTACAGAAACCTTGAAGCACTAAATTAACTGGGATCTATGATCTGTTTATAACTATTTAACAAAAAAAAAAAAAAGTTACTTACGAGCAGAGCATTACCATATGTCTAGCAATTACCACAGGCTCAAACGTACCAAAGAGGCTTCTCAGCCATTACCCACTGAATATGCTGCTCTGCATAGATGATTCAGCCATCACGAAAAAAATGTTTAAGCCAATGAACAACATTGAAAATAAACCACTGCTTAATGCTAAAAGTAAGTCCAAGCTGTTAGTGTAAATGGCCAAGTCTTCTCTTAATTTTACACCTAGCTTTCACAGTTTGCCTTCAGTTCTAGGGAGAGACAGACTCCTGTCAGGACAGTAACAGAACTAGCAATCAAGTCATCTAGGTGGAAGTGGGAAGCTGATTTGAATGCTGAAGAGCAGCCACTACACTTCTGTTTCCTCCTTCTCTGACAATGCACTGATCAGAAGCACACTTTCTCCATAGGAGCACTCATTCTTGGGGCAGGCCTACAAGAAGAAGCGTGCTCACAACACCTCTCTCCTCCTCCTTTCCAGCTCTGGTTGTGTTTTACTTACGTTCCTTCTTGGTGTATTGAGGACCTGTGGCCTTTCCATCAGCCTAAAGAAGACCTCAGGGATGGTGTCAGGCACCTATTTTAAGGGAGCAATAGAGGTGTCTGTGTAGGGATGATCTCAATGGTCTGTGGTAAAAATATGACTACAGCAGGGATCTTTAACCTAGCTTTTCAATAGGTTTACCATGAGATGAAGTGACCCTACTGAACTCTCAAACTCCTTCCATTAGCTCCCAGCCACACCAGACACATTGAAGGGTGGCACTCATTCCCTCTGCCACCACAGAGCACCCCCAGACAGTGGGGTTATGTGACCACTACTTAGCAGTAAGAATAGCTCTCAGATGACCTTAACACAGCAGGACTGAGACAGCCTTGAGAAAATACTGGGAAACAACACCTTATGTTTGCAAACTGCCATGCAGGTCCCTCTACACTTCTGCCTTTAGCCATCTTCTTACCAGCTCAGGGCTTGGGCTGGAGGCTGGCTAAGGGCATCCTCTTTCTGCCCTCCAATCCTGTGCCTCAACCAGGTAACAAGGCAGGAAGATGGAAAGGCAGAACTATTTGCTAACCTTTACGAAGAGCAGTACTCCAGCTAAGTCTGAGGTGTACTGAGAGATGCTGATTGCCAGTCAGTGCCACCTTAAGGAGAAAGACCAAGTTTTGATTCCCTAAAGTACCCAAACAGCAGCTGCCAAAGGTACTGAATTGAAAAACATGTGTTAAAAAATGCCATTTAGTTTTGGAAGAAAGAAGTGTGAAAACCATTGGCAGGCTATGCAAACCGTGAAAGGTCTCGGTTTAATTAAAAAAGGTTGGAGCAGACTTCAGTCATAATTTCAGCAGAAAACAGCAGTTCAGCACTGTTTCTGTTGTTCACTGTGCTCCCAAGGTGAGCATTTGTGCATAGTTTTTCTCAGAAGTATGCATACGCCAGGAACAAAACTAAACTAAAGCATTACTAAATAAAATTAATTATATCAGAAATACAGTGAGAGTGCTTGCAACCCTGCAGCTTCTGGGAACAGTTATATTTTGTCAGATGGCAACTCTACCCTAGCCTGACTCTTGGCCATAAAGAAACCAAAGGCTCTTTTCTGTGGAAATTATTTCCTGTGGGTTGATCATTTAGAGAGAAGTGAGTCAGACATTTGGTAGAGTGAAGAGAGGATGAGAAATAATACAGGAGAAGTGATTTTGTAAAAACAAAAGCCTTAGCTCTCTGAAAAAACCATGCCTTCATCTGCATACAAAAGGGTGACTAGAGCAAGTGCTGCAGTTCTCAGTCTAGGGAGGAGAGGAAAACAATAATAAAATAATCATTTAGGAACAACTGAAATAATATACTTCAGTAGAGGAAATGCTAACTATGCTTCTTCTCCCCAGCTTAGAATGGATTTCTGGCATCCCAAACAACCAAAGGCAGACACACCATCTGGGGAGCCTGCAGCTGATTTGGATACAGCTGAGTACCACATTAACCTGGTTTTCAGGGATGTGCTGTGCCTTCACCTCACCACACAATGGCAGCAAACACGTCCAGAACACAAAGAGACAAAACCTGGTTTTCCTCCAATGCTTATTACCTTATTGTACATGTGAATATGAAAGAAAATAATTTGTGTTCTAAAATCTTTTTGCTTTGGAAAACATGATTTTCCCCGTTTTACATTCTGATAGAGGAACCTTGCTATACAAAGTTGATAGCATTGCTAAGGGAAAGGAAGTAGGGGGAAGATGGCAGGGAGGTCCCTGTACCTCATTCCCTTCTCTCACTGTTCACTTACTTCCCCATGGATATCAGAGTGGCAGTCCAGTCAACACCACCACTTTGCTGCAGTCATCTCACCCCCGGCAGCCACAGCCCCTCAGGGGCTTCCCTGAGCAAATTGTTGTGACTAGCTCTGCAAAGCCTATTCTGCCTCAAAAACAACTCCCACTGATCTGTTTCCTTTCAATCTCACTATCTGCAACTACCACTCATTTTTATGTACCCCCATTAGGTGCCATCTGTATTACCAAGTTCACAAACTCTGTAGAAGTGACAACTCCAGACTCCTGTTTTACCAGCCAGGTCAACAGTGCCATGAATCCATTCTTAGACAATATATTGCCAAGAGAAATGTGGCTGTACATCATACTCTGAGCATTACTGATCTCTTGTAAGCAAAACTTCCATTTGAATCAGCATTAAATTCACAGGGAAGAAAAAAAAAGTAACTAATATTTTATGTCAAATTTCTGGTTGTAATTAATTCACTGCTGTGCCTACCCTTCCAATGAAGGGGCTGATAACTGCAAAAGTTTCAAGTCATATTTCTTGGAAGCCTTCCAAAGGTTTAAGCTCTAACTTCTGCTAATTATTTCGGGAAGAACCTGAACATATGGTGTTATAGCCAAAAATATATAGCATATACAAAATATAGCAAATAAATCCCATAAAAATAGGTCTATATTTTAAAGGGTAAGAAGCTGGGAGAGGTGCTTTGCCTTTTTAATGACTGCTTCTTTATCTTCCTAGGAGATATTGTTGGGTGCTCCCACCCAACAACAGCTTGAGCAAAAGAAACATAAAAACAAGACTTGCGTCAAGCAAGACACTGCAGCTCAAAAGGCAGGTTCCATCCGTGCCTCTGCAGAATGCTACAGAACTGCCATTGCTATGAGTCCCCTTGAACACTGTCATGACACTGGATTCCAACTCATCATGGATCACCACCTTGTACCCAGTGTCCCACGGGATGCTGGCTCCCCTTCTGGGCTGAGCCCCAGGAACAGCCTGAGCCCCAGCTCTGCTGTGCCCAGTGCCCAGCCCCAGGCAGCAGTGACCCTCGGTGCTGCTGCCCAGGCTCACCTGGGCCCTGGCACAGCCCACAAGCCCCAGTGAAGCTCTGCCCCGCAGCCCAGGCCTGGCTCACAGCTACAGCTGCCCCAACCCTGCCCCCTGCCTGGCTGCTGGCCCTGCCTTGCCAGCAGCCTCTCTCCTGGGGAGGCTCAGGGATGGGCTGCAGCCAGGCTTTGTGCCCCTCAAGGCGCCCTGGAGCTGTTCCCTGCCCCTGGGTGGCACTGCCAGTGGTTATCAGCACCCGGGATGCTCCTGCCTCCCGCGGTGCTCAGGGCAAGCCGTGCCTGCACTGGGATCACCCCTGGGCCAGACTCGCCTCCCTCAGGGGCAGCTGGGCCCTCACAACCTCGCTGCTGCTGCTGCCCCAGGACAAGGAGGAAAGGTGCTGAGGCGTGGCAGAGGAGCAGCCCCAGCCAGCGTGGCTGCCCTGCAGAACTCAAAGGTTCCTGTTTCCCATGCTGGGGGCTGAGCTGAGCCCACCTCTGCCCACGCTGGGAAATGCTGAACACCCCCAGCTCCAGCCTGCCCACACAGGCACTGTTCTGACCTATTCTGCTGTGCCCACAGCCCTCCCAGCTGCCCAGGAAGTCAAATTACTGCCTGAACTCCTCTTTACACTCCTGATGCCTCTGCCAACAGGAACTGATAATTTGAGGGATCTGAAATCCCTTTGTCCTCTGACTACAGCAGACCCTACAGAAGATAGGCAGAAGATGGCTCTTTCCAGCAAAAGACATACAGCTTGTCACAAAAATGGGGCTGTATTTGCTGTAATGTACACTGGGATTTGTAGCTGATTTGCTTCTGGTCTTGGACGGATTTCTGCCAGAGGCTACACAGATCTGTTTGTCTGCCTTATTTCTGATTTTGCTATATTTGGGCATGTCTCCATTTTATTAATTTGTTTTTGCCTATACATATGAGGCACGGTCCCATCTCAATCTCTTCACTTTTTCTCCTCAACTTTTATGCTAAGGGTTGTAACACTAGATACTTTGAAATAACTGCTGCATTAATTGTAATATTGCTGGGCATGCAAGGAATTCACTGAAATCTTACACAGGGCTACAGGGAAAAAACCCCCAAGCAACAGCTGTTCTGTCTGATTATTTTGAGGATCCTCTGTCTTTAGTGAATACCAGTCATACCTCAACCCAGAGACAGGGAGGTTGTGTCAGTACTGCTTTGCCCTGTGCTTACCCACATGAGGTATGACTAAACACATCAGCACAAATCAAGGATTCTTACACAAACAGCACAATTAAGAGCCTGACTGTTTAAAATGGAACACATTTTCTTGGACTTCAATTTATAAAATTCTTTTAGGATGCAGCACATATAATTGCTTTAATCAAAGGAATTAATCTTCACAGCTTCCATGACTACAAGGCATCCTACAGTAAGCAAGAAATGAAATAATTCAGATGTGGCTTCACTTCCAGCAGTAAGTCAGACAAGTAAAGCACCACCAGAATTTTTAAGCTGAAGAGTTTTACACAAGACTTTTAACCAGATGACTGGGAGAATTCTGTTTGTGAGAATGTGTCTGGATTTCTACCTGTATATGTCAAATTTAGTGGTCATTTCCCATTCTAGCTGCAAATGACTGTTTAAAATCTATTAAAACATTATCTTAAATTAACTTTCATGTCCACATGAAAAAGGCTCCATTCATAAAAAAAGTTCCATTTCTGAGCCCTGCTACTTGTATCAATATCTGGTTTTCTTGCAGTAAAATAAGTTTTTTTTTTTAATGGCTTGAAAGCATTGGCAATATAAAAAGTTGAAACTAGAAAGGTCAAACATCAAGCTAAAATAATTTTTGTCACCTTTCTATCAAAAGTCTGACTGTAACTATTAAGCTCAATAAAACGACAGTGTAATGTTCACTTTCATTTCTGTTCCGAGGAAATGGAAGTTGCACAAACAAAATATGTTTCTTAAAAAACGTTTTAAACGAAAGAACAAATTGTGAATGCCTCACCCTTCCAAGGGAAGAGGCAATAGAAAAACTGTGAAATAATTACACATGCTCACCGTGTAGAAAGATATCCACAATGTAATTACATCACTGAGAGAAGGAAGAAATAGTAACAGAACATCTTTCTGGCCATTTGCTAAAGAGCTTTTATTTTCCCAGAAATTCCAAGAACAATTTCAAGGAATTAGAAGTTTCTCCTGCCTGTACCAGAGCCTTCTGGATGTCATCTGCTGCCTGCAGTCAGCAGCAGTACTCCGAGTTGAGAGAAAATGTGTGTTTTGGCTGTGACAGCGAAGGCAGAGAACAGAAGTGCCCAAAATGGTTGTCGTTAAGGAACAACAGGTGACACAAAAGAACAGAAGACTGCAAAAACAAAGCTGATGCATATAGGCCTGTGTATGTACCTGTCCTCTTCCTACTGTCATGCTGACAGTAGGAAGAGGACAGCTCCAGTTTACCTTTTTCCTTTAGTATTTCTACTCCAGTTATGAGTAATAGCAAAACCTGTTTCCTGACTGCAACTGCACATGAGTCAGCTGTAGTTTGCCACAGAAATGCTGCAGAGGTGAAGAAGAAATATTGTGCTCCTTATCTTGGCCATTAGCCGTTCACTGTATTGGTTTACAAGCATTTACTGTGCTTTGTTAACCTGCAAAGAGCAGCCATGTGAAGGTGTCCCTGTGCCTCTGATCCCCTGACACCCCCTGCAGCTGCACACTGCCACCACCAGAACCTGGGGCACTGAGGGAACTCTGACTGCTTAATCCCTATCAGAAGGATCTAAATCAACTCTGCATTCATGATCTACTGTGTTTGTTTCATAATACTACTATTGATGGCAATTGTGCCTACTATGGGAAAATAAATCCACTTAGCTTGCAGGCAAATTGGATATATAAATACTTGCAGTACCACTGTCACAGAGCCAAACTGTTAAATTATTTTTGTTTCTGTAAATGTTTCTCCTTTGGTTCTAAGACTTCAATCCACCTGGTGAACTTCCCTTTGGAATAAGGGTTGTTTAAAGTAAGTAATATATTTGGATTTATAATTTTTTTAAAAAAATTTACTATTGAAGGATGAATATTTAGCACTTAATTATTAGAATTATATTGAGTAGCAACTGCCAAATCAGATTAAATACTTGCTGGTGTTTGTATTTATGAATCAGTTGAAATTATTTCTACTATAAAAGTGGCAGAAGCATCCACAAAAGTATCATATGAAATATCACATTCTATGCAGGTATCATTAATGAAGACACAGTAGTGGTATAAAGGAAATTCAGACTCAGTCACAAGCTTTTGAGATGGGCAGGACAGAGATACCGGATTTCTGCCTTCAAAATCCTGACTTATTTGTGTAAATATTAGAAGTTCTGTGACCTTCAGGCAGAAGCAGCAGTATCAGCTGATTGTGCTACATGGTTTGACTTGACTCCCCTCAAGGATCCCTCACAAATGTGAGAGTCCATGTTTATTTGAGAGCAACAACTGCCTGAGGCCATTATAGGCAGTCCTAGCAGGACAGTTGGGTCCTGAGAACTGCAAGCCCTTTACCAGCCCTGCTACCACTGAAGCCAGTGCAGTTCTGCTGATGGTGTTAACAGCACAATATACCAGCTTAACCCTCTGTGCAGGGAGAAGGAAATCCGGCTGGCTCTGTTTGACAAGGCATGGACTTGGATAAAACACAGCCAAGTGTGCACACACAGCTGAACTGTTCTTGCTCAGGGAACAAAAGAACTTTACATAAGTCAAAAGTCTTTACATAAGTAACACAAGTAGAAGCTGCTCTTAACACAGAACCCAAAGGAGAAGTTCATCTTCTTTGCCCGAAATCATTGTTTGTTCTCATATACAGCTTATGATGCAAACACTGAGTAGCTAGGACTCTCAAAAGCATCCCAGACTGCTCAATGTAACAGTGCTGAGCAGTGAATGCCCTGAGATGAGCAGGGAGGGGAGGGAAAGGGGAAATCAATTCCTACATTCCTCTAGCTGTGGACTTCCAGTCTTGTTAATTTGTTTTGCTATTTTCACTACATTTCTCATATTAACTCCAATATTGATGCCATTTTAGAAACAAATGTCAAGTAGCAAGAACAAATATGAAACACTTTCTGACCAGTTTGCTAAGAGCTGCACTCTTTGGTTTAAAGAAAGTGTTCACACAGCCCCATTTGGAATCTAATAACCTACAAAATGGGTAAAGGGTAAAAGCCCAGTGATTCTCATTTACAGTTTACAGCACAGAAAAGTGAGAGGGATTGTCCCAGAGCCTTCAACAGGCACTGTGAATCCTGAATCAATGGCTACATGCTGTCAGGATGGGCTGTGGAACAGCCCAGCCAGGTCAATTACCAGCACTGGTCTCTCCGTGGTGTATCTACAAAATCACTTCTGACACAGCAGCAAGCTCTGCCTGGTGTCGCAATCTTACCTGAGCCCTGATAGCTTTCTATCATCAAAGTGCTGTGAAAATCCTGCACAGAGACATCCTGCAGTTCTGTTTGAAGGAGCTTTCCCTGGTGCCCAGGGCTCAAACAGCAAAACTAGTCTTAAAAACTTCATAGCAGAGCTCCCTTTATGCTTAAACCATTGACCCTTCCTTGCTCCTTTCTCAACGGGAATTTCAAGTTCCAGTGTCGTGATCCAAGCACAGCTTGAATTAGATACACATTCTCTTATATGAGCAAAAGGGACTTAAGTATTGTTACAAATGAAAAGCCAATTTTAATCAATAAAAGGGAATTTATTGATAAATTGCTATAGAAAAAGTCCAAGAAAGCCACAATCAAAAGAAATCAGTTCCGAGCCCGGGGTTGGAGCTGGGTGAACAGAGATTCGGCCTCTATCGCACCAAACCTGCCCTGTTCACAAAATTCATTTTTGCAGGATCCATTTTTATACTGTTTTCTGGTAGAATGGTGAGTTGCTGCATCCTCCTTTGTCCTTTTCTCTTTTCTTGAATATTTATGGAATTTTCTTTCTCTGCTGTTAGTCCACTGAACAGCTTTCCAGGAGAGGATGATTGGAACTGGTATTGGGATGCACTCTGGTGATGATGTTGCCCAGATGTATATCAGGTGTCGATCACCAGGTCGTTGGCAGTCTCATCTTCTGAGGAGACCCATCTCCTCCCTGATGCTACCCTCTTTTCGGTTGCAAATAGGTCTTATCTCTGGCTGCTGACAAAGGCAGCACAGTTCCCAGACACATCCTTCCCAAACATGCATGATTTTATACCATATACTTATTAAAACCTCGAATTATTCCATACAATTTATTACAATCCCTCCCCTTCTACATAAACACATTAATTCGAGTTTTTATCTTCAGATTTTGCTTTACATAGTTTATTGCTAAACATTGCTTTCTTGTCCCGCTTATCACAGTGATACTTAAATAGTTCTATAAAACAACCAACTGGTTTAACTATTCTACTATTGATGAATAGGGAGCTTAATAGTCATTCCAGTCCTCACTCAATACTGTACAATTCCTTTTATGCTCCTCCCTTCCTTCTTTTACCTGGGCCTCAAATTTTGCTAAGATCTCTGCTGCTTCATCTTTTTCTTCCTACGTTTCTTTAGTTTCATTAACTTAGGTACTTTAGAGGTCTGACTTACTTTTCTGGTGGCCATCTCCAGATTGGTAGGCAGGGCTGCAATCTGCATACCTTTTACTATAGAGTGTATTAGCCGAAACAGACATGGGATCAAGCAAGGCAGAAATATTATTCCAGCTACGGAGCATAATGTAAAGAAAGCTACCTTCTTCCACTATGCTCCTCCAAACAATTGATCCCACCATGAAGCTTGAAATATAGAATTCCATTTCTGTACAGGAAGATGTGCCAACCTTCTTAATTTCTGCTGCCAGGCCCATTACAGTTTCCCCATAATCATTAATCTCTATGCAACATTTGGATTTGTTAAATTTTCCACAAACTCCTCCTTCTTCAGCCAGTAAATAGTCTAATGCTGTTCGGTTCTGATACACAAAAGCTCTCGTCTGGGAATGCTGTTTTGCCAATAGTTCAAGAGCATCCGAGGTATGATTAGACACAATCTCTACTACTGCCTGTAGCCTTATGAGTCTGTTTAGGAGATAGATCGGGGTTCTGTAATCCCAACTTCCATCCTGAGCCCAGGTTGCAGGGCCATAGTATTCTATTATTCTTTCGGCAGGCCAGTCCTTATTTCCCCAATTCTGGCTTCCACCTGCATTGGGGAGCTCTTTCTTTAATTCCCATTTTTCCCTGTTTAAGGTTTCATACAGAGGTGCTCCCAATAGACTGCTCTCAGATCTAGGTAATGTGAAGAAGGAGGGTTGGATCATTCCTAAAGTACAGGAGCCTTTCCACCAGCCAGGTAGCTCACTGTACGCTCTTTTGCCACATATCCAGTATATTCCATTAGGGGCTTTTCATTTGATATTTGTGGATCCTGGCTTATCCCAATATTTTCTTAAATTTTCTAAAGATTGGTAAGGATTAGCTCCAGAGCTCTTATGCCAACACAATCCAATTTGCTGCATCCATTCACATTTAGTTTCCCTCTTCTGGCTCCAATATCCCATAGGGGGCTCTGGTTGCCAGATCTTGGTCTTACTGTTTGAATTTACTGCTAGGGTGGATACACAGGGTGCATAACCCACCACTTCAGTATATTCTTTATTTTCTCTACTAATGCAAAGAGTTAGAACCACTCGGTGGTCCAAAAACCATCCTTCGGGTCAAGACATTGTTTTAGATATTTGAGTGTTGTCCCATTTGAGACTCTGGAGTTAAGCTCTCACCTTTCCAAGGCCATTTTTCAGCAGATTTCAGTCTTCCACAAATCCAGCAATTAGTCAAACGCAATTCTGTTGCAATTTCCTGCACTAACTCCATAAGCAAATTCTTACTTGAAATGGACAGATCCCAAACACTCTGTTGCCTTTCTAATTGTTCATATTGCTCACTTAAAGTCTTTAGCCTCTCTTGCTCTGCCCTTTTCCTCCTTGCTTCTGACTCCAGTTTTCTTAATTCTTGAGCAACCTGTTCTATCTTACTCTCAGGATCCAGTCCTTCTTCATTTCTCAAAAAGCAAAAAGTTCTCTCAAATTTCAAACAGACCCTTTCATCATTCTCTCTCAAGAGATCCAATATGATAGGTTTGTTGATACGGGATACCTTATCATACTTAGTGTTCTTTCCTACCCAATAAGTTTTCCCATTCATCACACACATTCCCAACTGATTGCTGTCATAGCATAACTTATTAACTTGGGAGTAGATTACAAATGTAGATTCTTTTC
>VZUI01046431.1:0-75776 GCA_013401135.1 Cettia cetti
TTTGTTTATTTTAATATTCCTAGTAAAGAACTGCTATTCCTATTCCCAAATCTTTGCCTGAAAGCCTTTAATTGCAAATTTATAATAATTTGAAGGAAAGGGGGGGTTACATTCTCGTTCCAGGGAAAACTCCAGTTTTCCTTGGCAGATACCTGTCTCTCTAAACCAAGACACCCATGCAAACAGGTATCTAGGGTATTCTCTTTCGGTGATGTTTACTTTGGTCTTTGTGAATTAATTCACTGTATATTTTTGATTTAGAGTCCAGAAGACTAACAATCTTTCATTTATTATACATATTTTGGGTGACTTAGTCCAAATTAGAACCTGAATTATAATTCAGCTTTTCATTTCTGAGTTAGATGCCTAATTTTCACCACCTTTAGCTTTGACTGTGACTTTGAACAAAATATTTTGCTGCATATCAGTCTTTATGCTCTTGTTCAACCCTACTATAGCATCCCAGAAACTTTTCTGACCTAGGCATGGTCACCTGGAGAATAATTTTAGTAAAGAAAATTAAATCCTTTTGAACAAATAGACCAAAGTAATTAAAAGAGTAAGAGCTTAATATTAAATGGCAGTGGTTAACATTAAAGACAGAACACAATTTATTAAAAGCCCTATGTTAAAATTCTTAGGATTTTTTTAAATATGTAATTTAAAAAAACTCCTAAGTACTGTTATTAAAAAAACAAAACTAAACTAAAAAACAAAACCCAAACAACAAACAAACAAAAAACCCCACATAAAGCAAAACAGCAAATCCATGAGTCCTGGTAGATCAGTAAACCATAAAGCTAAGAAATATTTTTAAAAATCACTAAATGATTATGATTACTATATGTTAATTATATAAAGAAAACTGACCATGAAAATTGAGAACAAAGAATCCTCCTGTTGAAAAATCACTGTGAAATTTGAGGAGGACTTGATTGGTAGAACTGTAAGCTGTTTCCAGGGCTGTATTCCCACTGAAAACTCCTAGCTGAGGTGAATTATGGTCAGGACCATCCCTGGAATGTAAAACATTAAAAAGTCAGATGAAAACCTAATGTTATTAACACTCAAATAAATTAACAGTCTCCTTTCTCTGGAGAGCAGTTTTAATTTTTTTTTTTTTTTAAAGAATGGTTTTCCTGATGATTTAAAATTAGTTTTGTGGTTTTTTTGGGTTTTTTTTTTTTTTTTTTTTTTTTTTTTTTTTTTTTTTTTTTTTTTTTGTTTTGTGTTTTTGGTTTTTTTCTAACAACACAATACTCTTTCCAACTTCAAACATGAAATTTTTATATTTACATGGGCAAGAAATGTAGTGGTGGCAAGAAATTTTCAATGTGTGTTGCTGCCAAAAATTTTCATGTACAGATCAGATGAAGAAAAAAACCAACAAAAAAAGATGTCTTGTAATGCTGTTATATTTCTAGCATTTTGACCCAGGTGCTACAAGGCTTCAAATCATGGTTAACACACAGAATCGTGGAAGTTGCAAGTTACTCTGCCATTTATAAAAATTCCAATGATTCAAAGGTATGTCCTAAAGGCAAAAAAAAAGAAGAGAGGGGACACAAAATAGGAAAAAAAAATTGTGTTTTGTGTTTCTGAACAGTAGGATAAGACACCCAAAGAGAAACATATTCCAGTAACATCAAGCTTCATTCACTTCCAGTACAATAATATAGAACATTCAGGCCTGAACAGTCAGAATGAATAAATAAACAAAACTCCCTACTTTTATCACTGATCTATCTTTTGAGCTCTACAACACTTATTTCTAGTTATGTTGTGTATTACATGAAATGAATCTAAACTGAATGAAAAAGCTTCCGAAATATGTTGTTTTAGATGGTTTGAGATTATCTAGAATGTCTCAGAATGTTGTTAGCTTTTGACCTATCACTGTCTTTCAATCAGAGAGACATGTTTTCAACTCAGCTGTGTAGTTGAAAAGCCAAGTGTTATATATATACAACCCGTCAGAGAAGACAATTTATGATGTATTTTACACTTGGGTTTACAGGTGATGCAAATACCAGAGGCAACCAAATGGTGATCAGGAACAATTGCACGTCTCTATAAACTAACTGTCTGAAAAAAACTCACCAACAGCTACAGGAATAGAGGACTAACTGGGAAATTGGAGCAGCTGACACACAGGAATAAGTTGCATCCTAGTCTGGCAAACTTTCCTTTTCCTTAGCTATCTGTAGCATGTATGAGAAGTCACTTCTCACAGTATGTGGGGTAAGGAAAAAGCTTAGAGATGACATGTCCAACACCTTCGGCATTATCTCTGCCTGCTCTTGAGTGCAGTAACTCTTTATGCAAGAATTTAGACATCTCTGAGGCCTCTTCCTTCAGCTGAGATCACAAGTTGAACAGGTTTGTGTGGAAAGAAATACAAACTCAGAGAAGAGGAACATACAATATGAAGCTTAAAGACATGGAGGTACAAGGCCTGAAATTCTGGGTTAGAAAATATAAAAAGTATGCCTATCAGGAATACTGAAATATTTAGAAAATTTAAAGAAATCTTACTTAATGCCTAAAAATATCAGAAAGCTTTGCAAAAACTAACATATATTGCATGTATGTTCATGGAATGCATAATTCAATATGGTGTAGATTATTACATCACTTTAACCTTACATGGCCTCAACTTAAAGAAGAGAGAGTCAAACAAGATCTGTTTGATAACTGAGCGTGAGCTTCAAAGTACTTTTGGAACAGAATTCTTAAAGAGTTCAGCTAGTGATATTTTTTTTTTTTTCCAGATAACCTTAGAAGTTGTTTTATGCTATTCCTCAGTAAATAAGACAACCTAAACACCAATACTAAGAAAATCTGTAGCTTGGGACAGTGAGAATTGATAAATCAATCAGAAAAAAAATCACTTCTGTTTCAAAAAATTGCTTACCAAACTGCAATGTAATCATTCACAGGTTCAGTCTGAAGTAAGGTAAAGTTGATATAAATCCCATGGCCTGGAGATACAATAATTAACCAAGTACAGTCCTTTGAATTTGGGTATTCTTCTGGAAATCCTGGGGAATAAACTGTACCATTCTGAGCAGTTACGTTATAGCCACAAGGAGCTGAAAAGACAACAAATGAAAAAAGTTAGTAGTAGAAAACAGTTTTTCGTGTTACAAATACAATATCAAAATGCTACCATATTCTTAAGGCTCTGCAAGATAAGACAACCTAAGTATTAAAGACAGCCTTTTCCTTGGTTGGTTGCTTCTCAAATAAATATTGACATTTGTAAAAGTAATTTATGCTGATGTCTCCTAGGTGTCATTTTTTAAAATGCATCGAAATCTACTGGCAATATTGTTTCCATATAATTCTTGAAACTAAGTCTACACACCATTTAAAATGGGGAACCTTTTGTTTGTATTCAAGATTAAAAACAAAATAAGCAAACAGGTCTTGCATGTTTCCATCTAATTGAACTGGAATACAATTCTGGAAAAAATAGGCTGATTGTTCTTTCACTAGTCCAAAACCTTTATGATATATTTCTGACAAGTTTGAGTAATTTTAAATGGTGATTCATTTGCAGATTGTATGCTGATTATCTTTATGACAAATAAAATGGACATACAGACGCAAATTTGTGCAGTTGCTGAATGAAGTCTGTAGCCAAATCAAAGCTATGAAAAGGCTTACTTTATTCAAGAGGAGAAAATATGTGATAATGTGTTGAGTCTCAGTTTGGAAGAATTGACTGAATATGGATGAAAGCATGTATCCAAGTAGATATATGGCCACTAGTGCAAATTAGTGAGTCTCACCCATTAGAATAAGACCTTAATCTCATTTATGGGTATTCAGCCTTGCTCTAGAACATTTCTCATTAGCTTTTACAATTAAGCTTATGTTATTATTGTTAGTGTTCCTTTGACTCTCCTTCAGAACCTCTTCATTTCTTTTTCAACTTAACAAGTGATGGAAAATTAAAACAGAAAAATTGATAAAAGGAAAAGGAAAAACAGAAATGGAAAAAGGAAAAAAGGAAGGAGGACTGAGAAATGCAGTAGGATGTCTCTATGGTTTAAAGCTGCTATACTGCTTTGGTAGAAGGTCATCTGGCTAGTTGATGAGTAGCCATTTTTGGAGGAATTCTTTTAACATTCTCTGGATTTATGGAACAGGCTAAGGAGGCTTTAACCACTTCACTTTCTTCATCCATATCAGTGCTGCCTTGTATGATGCACATAACACATTTTCCATCTGGACGGAATCCTGTGCAATGATTCTGCTTGAGCAGGAGGCTGGACAAGATGACCCACTGTGGTCCCTTCCTACCTGACCCAGTTTGTGATTCTGTGACACAGTGAACAAAACAGCACCCTCTCCTGAACCATGAATCAACAGATGGTTGTGGAAATGAAGCATTGGTTCTATCTGTCTGATTCCTGGCTGCATGTAGAGGCCAAGGGCATCTGACACTGTCTATCAGCTCTAGGAGTTCTGATGAAAATTTGAATCAAGCACACTGTTTACTATTTCCTAAACCCCTACATTCATGCCATGGTCACTTTGTCTGGTCTCATAAATCTACTCTGTTCCTTTCACATCCACTACTCCATGTTTACAACTGTCTTGGGTTATGGAACCAAAAATGCGTGTTGTGGAGAGGGGGGTGGTTGCCTTCTGGTAATGGCTCAGCTGTTAAAACCATATGAGGCAATATTTCTTATCTCTTTCACCACCCATCCTCCCTCTGAGGATATCTGCTGATAATGGGCCATTAAGGGTCACCAATCACATGACACTTTACATCATCCCATTGGGAGATGCTCCACCCAGTGTGGGGGAGCCCGAGCATTCCTACCTAGATAAAAACTGAGATTCAGAAACACCAGGGCATCCTGTTTTCTACTGGATTCCAGAGGAAGATTGGACCCATCTCACCACTGCTGGACCCTTTTTCGACAGGATCATCTCTACTCCAACAGAACCACATCTGTTTCTCCAGGAGGACTGCTTCCAAACACCCTGACCAACAGAGTGTAGGTCATATTCCTGACTCTGTCAGGGTTTCTAGGATTTCTTTTTTGTTTGATTGCTTGTCTTTTTGTACTACTGCATTTATATTTTTTAATATTCCTACTAAAGGAACTGTTATTCCTATTCCCAAATCTTTGCCTGAAAGCCCTTAATTGCAAATTTATAATAATTTGTAGGGAGGGGGTTTACATTCTCCGTTCCAAAGAAAACTCCAATTTTCCCTGGTGGATGCCTGTCTTCTAAACAACAACTGTCTTCTAGACAGCAACTAAGACTGTTTTGACAATTATGCTTACTACCGGGAAATACACTTCCTGAGACTAATATTAATTTCTAATTAATATACATGATTTTTCTTATTGAAGTTTTATATTTAAATATATCTTGAGATTACTGTATTTTTGACAAGTTTATTAATGGTGTTAATGATTGCATACATTTTTTATTTTCCCTTCATTATTCTCTAATACTCAAGAAGGAATGCAGATTGATAGTATCTCAGAAAAGACAGTCTAATTTCTCTTATATGATTGTTAGCCATGAAAGATCAATACATTTTGTCAGAAAAAAAGTGTCACAGGTAACAAAACTCTAGTAGAGTAAGTAATACACCCAGCTGTTACTGGCTTTCTCGAAAGAGCTTTAAAAATTACAGAAAACAAAAAATAAACAGAAATAACTGGTTAGATTTCACACAAGATAAAAATAGCTTTAGTATGAATAAACAAATCACTCTAAATTAATGATGTTGTTGTATTACACTTTGAATGATAGGCATGAAGACACAGATTTTTGAAATGAGTAAGTGTATAATCAAGCTTTCTAAATGATCAAATGCTAACAGTGAACCGCATGTTGATGTATAAAAGAATGAATGTCATACTATTTGTTCTCATGCACATTTACACCTAATTACATTGTGCATGGAAAGATAGTAAACATTTTTAAAATTCCACCCAAAGATACCCAAATCCAGTTAGTCATTTACTGACAGTTACATACATTATATCAAGATATCAATGGCAAATCACGAGGACAACTTGATTGCACAGGAGTAAAGTCTTAGAGCATTACTATATGACATAATTCTATAATGATTACTTAAGCAGAAATTAATCTAATTTTCTCCCATATACAGATTCTTAGCCTTCAAAAGTATGCGCAACCTTCTGTAGAAAGTTTTTGATTCAATCTTCTAAGAAAACTGGTCTGAGCTAGAAAAATTATTTAATTGTTTCACTGATTTCTCTCTCAGATCCACTGTCAAACTGCAACAATCAGAGTAACAAGTTTTGGAGGAAAAAAATTTGTATGTCCTAATAGTAATTTCAGCAGTACTAGGTGGAGCTTTAATGTACACAGAGGAATTTTCCACAAAGCAAGTAGTGTGCTAAGAGAGAGACTGAAAATTATCAATGCTCAATCAAAACAGAAAGCAACCTGCTGTTTAGTCAGAAATTATACCCATAAATGTACATACAACAGAGTTGCATTCATTCAGGCCTCATCTGTGTGGAAGAGATGTAGGTGACTGTGGGTAGGCTTGGAAGGTAGGATTCACATGCACAGAAACCAGCCCAAATGTACATTGTGAATTATAGAAATCTCAGTAGCAGAGGAATGCCTTCTTTGAGTTAGAAAATGAAGATAAAACCACTGAATTAAAACTATGAATGAGGGTACAGAGAAGAGTAAGAATGACTGTCTTCACATCATTATAAATATTATAAATATTATAAATATTTGCTTATTGTATGTAATTTCAAACTGAAAATATATTATTTTTTCTTGTTTCATCTAAGAAAAGAGAAAAAGCTGATTTATACCATTAAAATATGCTTCTCCTATTATACACCTTCATGTATTTCAGGAAATGTACTTCTCTAGGGAGTAAAAAGGAATGAGAAAAGATAAAAGGCTGGATAGTCTTTGGTTCTGCATCTGTATCACTAAAATATAAATAGGAGATGTTGAGCTTTGGCTAGGTTTCTAACAAATTCTAAAACCACCAACTGTTAATGCTTTACACTTTTATATAAATTTTAATTGATATTTTAAAACTTTACATTTAACATGAAGAAAAATATTACATAGCTGTTTACAGTGAATTTATAGCATGCATAACATTGCATTTTCTTCCAAAACATTGATAAAGGTGTGTCCATAACTGAACTGCTTTTGAATAAGAGTATCTTTTTGAGATGGTCCTTCACATAGAGTTTAAGATCGTTTCTGGCAGTATGATGAGTTCTTATAATCAATACAACTGACAGATATTAATAGGAACAATAAATCACTGTCGAGAAATATGATTCATAAAACATTCATGATTTATAGAAGCACACAATATTCTGCCTTACACTACAAATTAGGATAAAGGCACTGTTTTTCAGCAAAAGCTGCATTATGTACAGGCACACAAACAAAAATCAGAAAGTCCTGTAAGTTCTGAAGCAAAAGTACTACCAGAAAGTTACCTTCACATCTGGGGAAATTATAGTTCCAATTTCTGTTGATTCCATGCTGACAAGTGAGAACAGGCTGACCCCTCAAAACATATCCAGGATAGCATTCAAATGATACTGACTGTCCCACACTGTAATCTGAGTTGACTATATAGCCATTCAAAAAAGGAGGAGGATCCGGGCAGTTCTGTAACTCATAAGCTGGAAGAGAACAGAAATACTTTTTATTGCTTAATCAGCTCTTAACACAGGAAGTGTTAATACATTAATATAAAATCTGTAATTCATTCAATAATAGGTAAACACTGGAATGCCATGTTCCAGTAATTCAGAGATTGACCCCACAACAGAAAATAAATCATCCATTTGGACCATACAAAAATATTTTAGCAATGTACAACAAAGTCATTAATTCCTTAAAACTTTATGAAATACAAGATTTTCACAATCCATTGTATTTTTAATATATATTAAACAATGTCCAAAAAATCACCTAACCTAAAGAAATTAAAAGAACTTATGAATGACTTTAACATAACAGAGCACCATAAAGATAAAAAATAAATTACAAATAGCTATGAAAGGAAAGGTCCTTTTAACTATATCACCATGCAAAAATTGTTCTAATGATTCATCATATTTCATGTTGGGTTCTGTGGTTTTGAGGACATCAAATTATTATTCAATCAAATACATTTAATTCATGAAAACAAGTGTGATGAAAAGTCAGAAAGAGCTCTCATTAGTAACATTTACTAAGATATAAAGATAATGTAAGCAATTCCACACAAAGCAATAAAAATAGTGTTTTATAATAATGTTATGCAGAATTTTTGGAAAAAAATTCACATAGATTAGATAGTAAGGAATTGCCATTTTAAAATAAGTGTTAAAAAGATGAGCACCCTGCTGTTTTTGAGTGTTTATTTTCCAGTTAAGGAATACTTCTATAAGAAAGTTCAAATAAGAATAATAATACCAGTGTGCTCTGTGTCCACATGTGTAGTGAAGTCCAAGCTCTAAAAATACAGCAAGAGAATATGAGGAACATATTCTTGAATGAAGCATCTTGTTACTTTTTTCAAAATTAACTATTACAATATAAACATGTTCATCCTAGGGGTATATGCTTATTATTCTGACATAGATTATTAAAACAAACCATTTCAGCAAGATTAAGCTAAATATATATTTTAGATATGCTGATGTGCTTACTTAAAGTGGTTTGTACTTGAATGCTTCACTGAAGAAGTACAACTACTGCCAATAGGTTTTTGTCATTGCTAATTACAGTAGTGTTGTGCAATGAAAAGATTAACTTGAAATAGCTTTCTTCTTTTCCCTAATTCCTTCAGTGAATCAAGAATTCAGTGTTTGTAACATTAGAAAACTGGAAAAGATGTAGAGACTTAGAAAAGATGAAATATTCTAGAAATATTCTGAAATCCTTAAAAAAATCAGATCCTCCTCCTCTCAAAGAACAAAAAATTAAGGCAAGAAATTCAAAACCTAAGAATAAAAACTAATTGCTACTGAAAGGAAATACAAAAAGGTCTCTTTTCCCTAAATTGTGCTTCATTAAATTTTATGCTAAATCTAGTAACAGCTCATTAACTTTAAATGTTATTAATACTGCTATCATTTGTGTAGTACTAATAGAGATAATATCATTATTATCATCATCTTTATACAAAATAGAATAGTAGAAAGATTATTTACGAGTACAGGACTCTGAAGAGTCCTGTATTAAGACTAAAATATTAAATTGTATAAAAAATCTATTTAGGAAATTATATTAAAAATAGAATAGAATAATATTTCAGAAAGTTAGAGGGTCTCACAGGTTTTTTTATTTTAAGATGCAGCAATGCATCTTTAAAATTCATGCAACAGTTACAACAACAGTATTTTGGAACAATGACAGCAAGTACTGGAATTTTAAAGTTTGATTGTAGAAGATTTGGAGGAGATGAATACCATCCTTCATTATTGGTTAACTTGTTACAATATAGTATTCTTATATATTTTAGTTTTATTATATTATATATTTTAGTATAGTTTTGAAAGTACTTAACACAGTCTCAGAATTTTTAAAGCTAGTATTAAAAATCAGTTTCAGGGGGGAAAAAATACCAAAAAAAACCCACCAAAAAAACCCTCTCTCATTGAGCTACATAAAAAGATAGGACAGGAATCACTCATGTGAGTGAGGAAATCCTGAAAGATTTTGCAGAGGTATTCCATAGACTAAGGAAGTGATGATCGTGTGTATATGTGTCAAAAGAGATAAATAGGGAAGGTGATGGGATATTTGGGAGTACTGAAACTCGGAGTGACACAAATGGAATTAGACGTGGGTATTTTCCTGGTTTCTGCTAGGGAAGAGTTAATTTCTTTTTTTTTTTTTTTTTTTAATTTGTCTCATACAAAGTGGGAGAGAGCATAGCTCAGGTAGGTGACCTGAACTGACCAAAGGGATATTTCATACCATGGAATATAATTTCTGGTATATAAATTCAGAGTAGTTTCCCAGAAGGGAGGCTGATCTAGGTTCAGGAAGGGGGTTCTGGCATCAGTCAGCAGGTGGTGAGGAAGATGTAGACTGGAATGAGGTCGCAGTCTCCTTCAGGCTGAACACACCAAGTGACCTCAGCTGCTCCTCATATAACTTCCCCTCAAGGCCCTTCAATATCTTTCTTGTCCTCCTTAAGACTCTCTCTAATAGTTAATTCCTCTCTTACATTGCAGTGCTCAAAACTGCCCCCAGCACTCAAGGTGAGGCTGCCCCAGTGCAGAGCAGAGCAGGACAATCCCCTCCCTTTGCTTGGCTGGCGATGCTGGGCCTGGTGCCCTCCAGGACCGGGTTGGCCCCCCTGGCTGCCAGGGCACTGCTGGCTCATGTTCAACTGGTCACTGACCAGGACCCCCAGGTCCCTTTCCATGGCACTGCTTTCCAGAATCTTATTCCACGGCCTGTCTGTACAACCAGGATTGGCACATTGCAGGTGCAAAATTCAGCACTTTCCCTTGTTGAACTTCATATGGTTGGTGATTGCCCAATCTTTCAATTTGCTGAGGTCATTCTACAGGGCCTCTGTGCCTTCAAGGGAGCCAACAGCTCTTCCCAGTTTTCTTTCATCTGCCAGCTTTCTCATTATCCCTTCCAGTTCTGCCTCCAGGCCACCCACAAAGATGTGGGAGAGCGGAGGGCCTAAGATGCAGCCCTGCGGGACCCCACTAGTGATGGGTCATGAGTCTGATGTCACCCTAATTAATCACTGTCACCCTTTGGACCTGACCCATGAGCCAGTTGTTCACCCATCACATGCTGTGTTGATTCAGTTGAGTGCTGTACATTTTGTCCAGAAGGATCCAAGAATTCTCTAAGAAACAGTATCAAGAGGTTTGCTGAAATCCAAGATCACATGAACTGACCTCCCTTGGTTCACTGAGTGGGGTTGTCTTGTCTTAAGAGGAAACCAGGTTTGATATGCAGGAATTCTCATGAAGCTGTGCTGGCTGTGACCAGTGACTATGTTGTCTTTCTGGTGTTTTTCAATACCTTCCAGAATAAGTATCTCCATAACTTTACCAGGCACTGGAGTGAGAATGACAGGCCTGTCATTTCTGGGGTCCTCCTTCTTGCCCTTCTTGAAAACTTGAACAGTGTTCACCAGCTTTGAGTCAGCTGGGACCTCCCAAGTCTCCCAAGACTGCTCAAAAATCGAGAGAGGTTTTGCAATGACATCAGCCAGCTCTTTGAGAACTCTTGGATGAATCCCATCAGGCCCCAGAGATTTGTAGACAGCATGCCTTACTGTCATTGGGATAGTAAATTAAAAAAACCCCAAAGCCTAGCTTTTAAAATTCTAGTTACTCTTCATTGAGAAACGCATATGCTTTTTGCCTGTTGTAAATAAGGTAAACCAAACACATACAGGATTTTTTTTTTTTCTGGTATTTGTTTTAGTAAAACTTGGCCTAAAGCATATCACCATAAATTTGAAAGTTAGACAGTTAGGGGTGAAAGCCCTTGCATATGAGCAAATTAAAACTGTTCGTTTTGCTATTTGTTACTTTAGAAAATAAGGTATAAAATTTTAACATACTCTGCTTGTATTTTCTGGTATAAATCCTATAGATGTGTCATAAATTATTGATCAGGTGATCCATGTCACTGTGCTATTATGATTTACATGCCACTCAGGAAATATGTTTTATAGTTTTAGTATAAATATAAATTAGGTTCTTCTTTGTTCTTTTGATATATGCAATAACATCTGACTTAACAGAGCAATAGTCATGACTAACAAATACTGCCAACAAATCCTGATGCCACGCTTTGCAATAGAAAGCTCTTTTTATGGGTGTCATGCCCAAAGACTTGTTTGCTACTGAGCTTTACAAACTGAGATTCCGTTTCACTTCAGAAAAAAACTCTAGTGAGAGCCTGAAATAAAATGTAAAGGAAATATGAGAAAAAGATTTCTGTTGGGGAAGACGAAAATTTAAAAGGAAAGTCTTATAGATATGAATGCTTAGCAGAAGGTTCACTAGAAATGAAAGCAAGTTTTGATATAGAAGGATAAAAAATGTTTGAGTTACAGATTGCTGAGTTAGTTGTTACTAAACAAAGGTTAAGATGAGTTGGAAGGAAACTTTTATGGCTAAGAGCAAAGGATAAGTCGTCTACAAACAAAAACATGTTTTTATCAAGTAGAAGAAAGGTCTAAGAATTTTCCACTGCAAAAAAAACAGGAAAACAACCTTAATCTTAAAATGTAACATACTAACTCAATGTGATTGGATAGTACTAACCATAATATGGTAATATTAGTAGTTGTGATAGGTAAATGTAAATGTATAGGTAAATGTATAGGTATAGGTAAATGTAAAAGTATTGTGTACGATACTGATTGGTTATTATGTATTAAGATGCTCAGTAAAAAACTATATAAAGCATTGTAACCAGAACTAAAGTGGCTTCAGGTTTGCCTATAAACTGTAGCTGGCAGCTTTAGGTGTGGCTCTGTCACCCTCAACCCATGACTTCTGTAACATCTTCTATACAATAAACAGCATTTTCTGAAGAGCCTACCAGTAGTCCCAACATCCTTCATCGACACTATCTTCTACAGATTTCATTCCAATATTGGCAGCGGTCAAATACTTGAATTTTAAAATTATCTCATATAGCCATTTGGCATTAATTGTGCAGATATATTTTCTGCTGATAAGAAAAGATTGTAAATCACAAAAGAAACGTAACTGATTCTCTGCTACCCTGTTGTTGGTTTAAATGTATTTTCTATCTTACATAAACATTAGAGAGGGAGACTTACTGGCTTTTCAAGCACCACGTACTTCTGTAACACTTAAACATGGAAATAATTGTTTTACAGAAAAATGATATTAGGAGAAAATTGAGTATGCAATCACTCAAATGCTAGGAGAGCTCACAATTAGCTCACTTATAGCTTTCATTTAGGCTTCTTGTACATTCTTCCAGTATCATGGTGTGTATAACTACTGATTCAATATAAAATAACACTGCTCAGACTAGACTGGCCCACCATGAGTTTTGTTGGAAAGGCCCTTTAAAGTTGATCTGAAGTTGATACCAACTTCCATGCCATGTGCATGGACATATTCCAGTAGATCAGATTGTTAAAAGTGACTCTAACCTGACTTTGAAGACTTTCAGGGATTGGACATTCACAAATTTTCTTGTTTCACTGTCTCACCACCCTCATGTTCCTTACGTCCAATCTAAATCTACCATCTTTTGATTTAAAACTGCTGATCCTTCTCACTAAAGGCCTTGGTAAAAAATGTCTTCTTTTTAAAAAGACCCTCCTAAATACTGAAAGGCCACAATAAGGACTTCCTGAAACAATTTCATTTACGCTGAACCCAAACACTCTCAGACTTTCTTCACAGAAGAGGTGCTCTAGCCTGCTTTTTACTTTGTAGTCTTCCTCTGGACCTGCTTTAACCAGAGAGCAGTGCCTCTCTTGTGCTTGAAACACCAGAGTAGAATGCAGCAAGCCAGGTGGGGTCTCAAGAGAGAGAAGCAGAGGGACAGAATCCTTCCACACTTGATCTGCTGGCCTTGCCTCTTTTTATGGAAGCCCAGGATGCAAATTGCAGCCCAGGATAGGACTAGCAATCTGGAACTTCAGTTTATTGTTGTAGGCAACAAAGAACATAATCTTTACAGATGGTATCTTTACAGATACCATGACTCAGGACTAGAATAATGAAAAGTTACTTAATTTAGAAAATAATTTGCTACAAGTCCCTCAAAATATTGTCTTTTATGTCCTTTTGCATTCCTGCCCTAGGACATAATTTGAAACCATTTTAATATAGTAACTTTTCTACAATCCCTTTTTCATTCCATGATTCCTATGGCTCAGAAGTTCCCTCATAATCATCCTTTTTCCAGATAAAGGCCATCAGTTTTAGCATGTTTAAATCATGTTTTGTATGTGTATGACTGTTTGTGGAAGAAAGGGAAGGTAATTAGAACTTTTTTTCTGTGTATTTTCTGGAACATATTGCTCAAACTCTCAAATATATGAGAGTAAGGTTCTTACTTCATATTCAGCATTATCTTAAATTGAAATTCAGAGCAGACTGAAAATAATCTTATAGGTCCAATAATACGAACTAGGACTGCCACAGTAAAAATAATACAAAATCAAACATTTATTCTGTTTCCCTTAAAAAAGCTCTAGTCATAAAGGGAAACATACCTGAAAGAAAAAAAGATGTTCCAGAAATATTAAAAGCTGAGGTAACATTAATATGGACAGGAATTAAAAGCCACATATACATCTTATGATCCACTAAACTAACTGTGTTGTTCTGTGCACTAAATTCTGTTATGAATCTCTCAAAGGCCATAAAAGCAATTTTTTTTCTGACCTGGCATAACAGTATGCCAATCAAACTTCCATGACTGTTTTTCTTAGATCCTAGTGTACAGAAACTGTTTATATCTCAGATATTGAGATTTGACATACATGGGGTCTCAGAACCAGTCCAATCAGATAAAGAAATGTTCTAAGTATATGTTGTTGTTTCATCTCTTTGCTGTTTTACTTGGGTGGCAAAACCACAACGCTTACAACAAGAGACAGTCTTTGTTAGTGCATCTCTTTTTTAACTAAACGGTACAACAGTTATTTCAACAGTAGAAATGTAATTAAACATAAATGTTGCTATTTAAAAAGTCAGACACTTTTAACATCCTTTTATTATCTTGAAAAAAATTTTTTTCTATCTTCTTCTAGTAGTTCAACATGCAATCACTATGAACTTCCTTCTTGAAACAAGTGAAACAAAAGTTCCCAAAATACACAGGTATTTAGCAATCCATCTTTAACATAATGGAATACCCACCATTCGCTATGCATTGCAATTGCAAAGCTGATGGGAAATGAGAACATCAAAATATCAGAGCATATAACAATAAGGATCTGATCAGCAATGGTACTGAGAGTTATAATTTCCCCAAGGTTCTGCTAAGGAGAAAAAGCTTTTTAATGCATTCAGAAATGCACAGTACCTAAGCCATTTAGGTTATATTTTCAAATCCTGTCCTGTGAGAATTCACAGGCTTAAGGAGCAGCACTAAATCCCTACAAGAATGGGTAGAAAATATTTTACAGTTCTCAGTGTGCATTCACTTTTCTTTATCCCAAATATAACGCGTTCAGAGTAAAATCCAAGCTATATTAAGATTCAATCTCATAAACATTTTTCATGCCTTCATAAAATCAGTAGAAAATTTGAGAAATAGCATTATTAGTTTCATAATTCACTCTACAATGTTCATATTCTTTTCTTTCCTTTGAGATGAGGGACTATCAAAAAGCCTTATCCTTCATAAAATGCTAAAATCTCTTGAAAACTTCATGTTTTATAGCATGTAAGCTTGATTGAATAAGCATAGTTATCACACATCTCCCTTTATTTTTAGATTGGTATCTACAAAAAAGTTATTTAACTGGCCAAAAAAAGTCTGATACCTTATTGCCCTTAAGTACTGTATTCTGGTTAGCAATTATTTTAACTTAAAAAAAAAATCAGTCCTTGAATTGAACTGAGTTCATTAACATATAGCAAAACCCCTGAATTTAATCTTAAATCCCCTTTAATGTAACTTAAATACAACAGATCAGATTAGAATTAAGGTATGCAAGGTTGTGGGCACCCCTAACATGCAACACATTCACTAAGACAACTAGAATGGATTTGGCAAATGTGACTGTAATTCTGGATTCTTTTTGCCTACTCTTCTTTTTTTTTAAGGGTAAATTAAGTTAATTTCACTATTAGGAGAGTAATGCTTTTTTGTTTATAAAACTTTTTTTTCCCCAATTATAGTATATTAGGACATCTTACAATGAGATCAATTAGAAACAGTCTGAAAAAAAAATCTGGTTAAATGTATAAAGATGTCAGGAGCTCAGCTCTATTCGCTTTGCTTTGTAAATTCATTTCTGGAAATTACAGAAGTAGACAACTGTGTGAGCATCAATTGAACTAAAAATAATTTTTTAGCTTCCTATATATAACTATTCCTTTTGCATAAGAAGACTTTGAATGTGACATCCATACCAAGCTCTCATGTTTTACTTCCCTCCCACATTTATATCCCATGAATAGCCATTAGGGAAGATATTGCATATTAAATTCAGTTGTGACAAAGATTATTCTGACTGAGTTGCCAGCAAGCCCAACTGAATTGGTATCTATGGAGTAATGCAACAAATTTCTTCTCAACAAGGGCTTTATTTCAGAACTGTGAAGTTTGACTGAAATTGGCCAATGGTTTCAAAATTGTGTAACAAAGGTATAGAGTTGACAGCCAGACAACAAAACAATGCTAAATTCCGTCATCCAAACAATTCAGACTTGTATGGCATTTGGTTTACTGAAAGGAAAACAACACTTCTAATAGGGAAGAAAGGTGAAGGAAAAGAGTAACATTTAAGTATTATTTTTTCAGTCAAATTGCCACAATTGCAGATAGTTTAAGAGGGAAAGAGATAAATTGAGAATTATAATATTAAAAAGAGCAGGAAAATCCAGAGATAACACATCAGAAAACATAACTAAGTATCAAGGGCAACAGATGTGGAACACGAAAAGCAAAGTCAGGTATCAAAACCGGCATATTTGTATGATAAAAATAAAGCAGACAATAAAGTTGCTCAATTGTAAACCACTGGCATTTTCTTTCAGAGGGCAAGAGAAGAACAGGGAATACACTGAAACAATACTTTCTGAAGTTCATGGCTATCTAATTGAGTGTACAATTTCCTATATGTTCTAAATTATGCTAAGCAAGGTATTTTGGCTCGATAATATGAAGTTATAATATATGATGATTATAGAATTGCTAGATCTCAGTAGTAATGGCTAGTGCAATCTGTGATCTCAGAGGCAACAGAGAGAGTTTCTGCTTTGTGAAGAAAAATAAACACATGCAAGACAATTAACTTTTAAAGAAGAAAAGTCCCATATCTGTTTGTACAACGAAGAAAAGGAAAATGGATAGAAAACAGAACATAAGTCAATTATAAATTCAGTAGAGCAAGCTTAGCTGGTAGAACTTAATCACTTAAAAATCAAACATAACAACTCTGTTACCAACTTTCCACATTAAAAAAAATAAACTCAAGAAATCGTTACTACCTTTTAGAATAATTGATATTTTCAGCACTTGGTTTTTTAGGCAGGTTTTCAAAATGTTTTAAACTCATAATTTTTTTAACCTATACACATACATGCATACACATACAGCACACACACACATGCACACATATAAACACACTGAAATACTGTCTCTATAGGTAAGGAGTAATACATAAAATACATTAAAAATGAATAGAAATGAGCTGCATGAGTTCTCTTTACAGAAAAAATTGCTTTGCTTCTTACTCATGAGAAGCATAAAACTGGATAAATATATATGCATTTAGTAGTATAAATATACCAATAACTACACTTTTTGTGAAGCAAGATAAATACAAATTATATTTTTTCATTTCAAATTACAATGACACAAATATCAGTTATTTAACTGTATCTCTCTCTTTCTGGGTTCTGAATATTTTGTTATATTATTATAATTATTAGACTAATAACTTAGCTACGAAAAGTCTTATCAAATTATTATTATTGTTGAGAATTTAATATTTTTCTGGATTTTTTAAATAAGTACTTAGAGAACACTACTAAAACTTTCTGAATTTCAATGAATAATACTTTTTTGTAATTTTCTTTTATTTTGAGAATACTATTAACAAAATCTTTATCACTTAAATTTATTATAAGGTCCATGTCATGCAAAAATGTAATATTTCATAACACTCTGCTCCAGTTTTAAGTGAATTGCTTTTCCTATGTTTACCTAATAGGATAAAATTTTACACTTTCTTTGAGGCAGTCATGATCATACATTTGTTGACAGCTGACAAGTTGCAAGTAGAAGAAGTAGAAATCATGCAACTTATCTAAAAAGCAATTGATTTTAACAAGAGGCGGTTAGAATGAACCAAAACCCAGCAGTTCCTATTGCATCATGTCCTCTTCCTCACATTCTCGTTTATTTCAGAGTAGACCAAATAGTTCTACTGGACTAAGTAAGAAAGGGAAGAATAGAAGAAAAGAGCAATAAAACCATGCACTTCTCTAGTAAGCTACAATACTGCCTCTAGAAAAATGTAATACAGTCTACAAACAAGGTAAGATTTAACCACTAGTTTCAGGGCAGAAAATGCTGTTAGTCAGGAAGAGAAAAGAAAAACACACTACAAAGAACCAGAGCAAAGAGTACCGGAGAAGATATAGAAAATATATCACATGGTTCTATATTTGACTTATTTGTCATTTCTGTAACTTTACAATCACAATTATTTTTGACTGCTCAGAAGGAAATTAACATTAGGGGGGTGTGATATGAGAATATTCCATCCTTGTAAGACTATGTGACAGAATAAAATTATACAGATGACAGAGGGTCATGATTTCTTTGTGGGCATGCTTTATGGGCATCAGCCTAATTCAGGTGTTCAGAGTCTTCCTCCACTGACTCCATAGATATGATCTAATTATAAATGTATATATGTGAGTGTATGCAAAAAAACCCTATACTGGGCCTGGAAATTTGAGTTTGCTGTCTTCATAGAAGCTCATATGGTGCTGTGTCTTCAGTTTGTGGCCAAAAGAGTACTGATAGCACAGCAATGTTCTGGCTTTTGCTGAACAGCATCAAGGCTGTCTCTGTTTCTGACTATGCTCTTCCAATAAATAAATTGGGAATGTGTATTTGGGTGGGTGAGGATACAGCCAGGCAGATGACCTGAGCTAACAAGACATCATCCATACCACATAAAATCATGTTCAGCAACAAAAGGGAAAAGAGGGGGACCAGAGATATTAGCCATCTTTGACTGGGCATCAGTCTGTCTGTGGGAGGTGGTGAGTGGTTGCCTTTGCACCACTTTTATTTTCTTTCTCTCTTCTTCACCTTATCCTTCACCTGTTAAACAATGTTTTTTATCTTTTTCCCTAAGCTTTCTTGCTTTTAGTATTCCTTTCCTCTTCGACCATCCGACTGGGCTTGGTAGGAAGTGAGTGAATTGTTGTGTGGTGTTTAACTGCCCTCTGGTGTTAATCCCCAACACATAATTAAGTTACCCAAATTAAGATCCTAGAATAAGGTGGCATGAATTCCCTCACATATATCTTAAAATTAAACCAAGCTATTCCATTTTGTTAAACTGTTCAGATCCTGTAATGGTGCTCAGCTGCCAATGGTAAGACAAAGAGTTCAGAAAGACGTACCAACTAATGATGTTTTATCGTCACTAATGGGAAAACAAACAAGCAAACAAACAATAAAGATGAAGAAAAAAGCCTATAGTAAAGGATCACAAAAAATAAAGTAAAGTTAAGTAAAGGATCACATTTTCAAATACTGATTATATGTGTTTGAAAATGAATATAGAATGTATTATCTGGTAGTTTTTCATTTCCTGGTATTTTCAGAGGAGTCTAGACTGCAAATACATAACATAGGAAATTTTAAAACTTTTCACCTGAATATTTAAAATAAATTTTAACATTTAATTAATCATGAAAAGATTATATAAATTTGAAAGCAAGCCAGTGAATATTATTAGTATGAATTGATAACAGTACAACTGAATGGAATGGAAAGGATTATCAGCTATGTGACCTTCAGCAAATAACACCACCTTCTCAGGCTTTCACATCAATATAACAAAGATTCCAACTCAACACAATTTCAATTTAAAAAATTCCAACCTATATATGAAACAATCTAAAGATTTTAAAATGCTATATAATATACCAAACATATATTCTAAAATAATAATAAAAACAATTAAAATTGTATTTTTTCCTTTCTAACCCTAAAGATCATTGTGCTAGTTCATATTTACCTTGGTATGTCAGCTTAAATCCTTGCCTGTTTTCTGAGTGATCACTATAAAAATGGACAAGTGTTTCATGAGTAGTACTTAGCAAGGGTGATGGGAGTTCCATTCCACTAAACTGGCCGATCATAGAACTGGTGTGATGAGGCCCATTCTGAATTTCAAGGAAATCATGATTTGCTTCAGTGGAGAAATTCAGAAACTGAATGTGTGCACCTGTAACATTGAGAAAGGAAGAAAAAGTTTATAACTCATGTTGCTTAATAGTAAAGCACCTAAATTTTTAAAAAATTAATAGCTCTATCAGGCACTATATTTATATTTTATTCACTATTCCAAGTGGAATGCTTAAGTTAAAGAAATAACTACTATAAAGTATTTACAAGAGTTGGAGTTTCTAATTTTTTTGATTACCAATAAATATCATAATAATGCACAAATACAAATGAAATTAAGCCATAAAGTCAAAAGTCACCAGGATTTTTCGTATTCCTAAACCAATTAACAGAAAGACTCAACAGAGGGGCAAATAATCACAAATCCTGCTGTGCCACGGCATGGCTGGGACTCTGCCATCCCAAGTGCATCCCTGTTCTGGGCCAAGGCCTCTCACAGAGGCTCAGGATCAGCTAGGCATCCGGGAAGGTTATTAACAGAGTGACCTTTCTGAGGTAGAAGTTAACCTACCTAGTTGCAGCTATCTACTCTACCTCAGTTTTCCTGCCCCAAGTAACCTATATCTGTCTCCCTTTCCCTGTAGCTTGGGCCAGTGTGTCCTTGAAGCCATTCTACCTTGTATGCAGCCCTATAAGATGCACTGAACTCCAGACTGGTGACAGGGACTTCAGAGAATTTACCACAAACTCTCTCCAGGAATCAGGTGTTTGAACAAGGCTTTTCAACATTGAAAACATGCTGAACAGTTGGAAATATAAGCATAATCTCATGCAAAGAGCTGTTTTGAAGTTTTTGCACTACTTCTGGACTAAATCCAGGCTTAAACTATATGTATGTATCATATCAAAACAGAAATGAGGGATGAATCCCTGATTTGGAAGCCTAGTACCAAGAACTTGCAGCTGCACTTTTTGGGCTTAACTTTGCTCTGGTTGACTATGAAGAACCAGCAGTAATAGAATAAAGCAGAATTACTGGATGAGCCAACAAAGCAGTGTGAAATAATCAATGCCTTAACTCTGTTTGACATTCTTACTTAGCAGTATAGACATATTCTTCATTCCAAGAGAGAACATTATAGATTAATTACCAGGGAAATAGATTACAAGGGTAATTCACTCAGTCTTGCTTATAGCTGATTTCTTTACCTCTGTGGTTTAAGATTGAATCAATGGTAAAAAAAAGATTTTTTTTTTTCTATGAGAGTAATTAAATAGCCTACCAAATAAACTGGGGGTTTATAAAACACTTGTAAAAATATGGGATATTTAGTTCTGGTACCTTCTCTGATGTATGCAATGTGTGAGGTATGAAAACAAGTACTTTGGCTGCTGAATAGAAGCACTTAATCCAGTGCTACAGATAGAGAGGTACACACCAAACATATAAGAGACATAATATCAGCCATCTCTGTATGATGTTTGGTATGGCTAGTCTGACTTGAATGAAGTCGCTAATTTTACAGTGCCCTTAGAATTTGAGATGAGGTAGGACACCGAGCAGGCTGGAAACATCTCAACTTCAGTTTCAGTGTGTAGTGATTCCCAATAGAGGGTGGATGTCAGCACCATAGAAATGATAAAGAATTGAGCAGCCACTTAATGTAATACCTAAATTGCAAAAGTGACAAGCAGATAATTAAATTTGTCATATTTTTATATCGCCCAAACATTGTTTAGGTATTTTAATAAAAGTAATCTACTGCTATGAAATATTCTCTGATGAGCCATGGAGAGCCTTTAAAACTGAATCATTCTAATTTAATTTCTGAGAAGGAATGTCTATGTCTAGTTGTATTGTACATATTCAGTGTAGAAAGGCTTTGTGTTTTAAAAGTATAAAAGTAGGTTTAAAGATAATTACAAAAAACCTACTTAAAGTAGTTTCAAAGGTGCTAATTTCAATTAAAGAACACACTGTATGTGTCCCCTCAAGCCTTAAGTCCAAGTTTATACAATTTGCAAATGTCAATTTGATACATCAAAGAAGAATTTTTTTTTACGCAGAACAATTTCTTACATAAAATTACATGGAATAACAATGATAGCTACAGAAAATAAATCATTATCTGGTCAAACTATAATTATATTACTTCCTGCTTGAATCTCAACAGCACTTCCTTTCTCACTTGAATGTACTCTGAATAATGAATATTCCCAGCTGAGATAATTGTTTTTACAAATGTTAATTAATTATTAGCTACCTGAGATTTTTTTAAAATCCCAACAACTCACTTGAAAATATATATTTTCTATTTTAAAATATTTAGATTCTAGTAGTGTGTTTTTTTTTTTTAGATGACGGATACATTTTCATGTAATGAAGAGAGCATTATGTTTTGCGACATATTTAGCTTGCACAATTTTATTGTTAGGCTTTGTTGAAGTGCACAGTTGTTTTGATACAATAAAATGTATGTAAACAAACAGCTTTTCAGTAGAGAAGCTTATACTTTTAACTAAAATTCAAAATAGAACTACTTCCAAGTAGAAGTACTTTGTGAAAGATCACATCAATTACAATTTTAAACCTGATATAAAGATATTATATGTGGATTTTTAAGAAATACTTGGGGAAAAATATCACTGTAGAAGCTTGATAAAAATGGTCCTTTGTAGTATTTTTGAAGGCAATGATAGATCAGTGCTGTGAACACCTTGCACATGTTAAAACCCTTACTAAACAAAACTATTATCTTTTCTATTTATAGAATTGCCACTACCAGAGACTTTCAGAGAAGTGAGAGAAATAATAACAACAGGATACAAGATGCTCTTGTGGGATTAATTCATGAAACATTTTCTACATGGAAAAGCTTAAAAACAAAGAGCACCTCTGAGACATGAAGGACTATTTTTCAAAGGCAGTATTGTAATAATCTAATAATGATGACATTTGGTTATCATTTATATTTCCTGCAAATGTAGCTGGAGAATGTCCAAACTAGGAAAGGATGTTCTGTCTGTGGTTCTCCTACATCTATAAGAATATTTTAGGCTAAGGGTATCCATAATTATGATGGATGAGTTTTACCACATGTTCACTGATAAAGGGCACTATTCTAAACAGCAGCAGTAAAATACTATGAAAATAATCCATCTCACTACAAAAAACCCTCTTATGAATGCAAATGGAGAACATAGCAAATAAACTAATTTCCTCAGATAAAAATAGTAAATTTAGTAACAAGTTTTTAAAATTAATTCTGCTATTGAACATTGGCATTGAATTTGGAGTATGGGACATGAAGTTTCACAGCAAAAAAACCTTATTCTTCTTTCAGTTCTCATAATGATAGAAGACTGTGTTTCATACATGAATACAGATTCCTTATTAACTATGTTTACCTTTTCAACAGAGTTATTACTTACTTGTGAAGGTATTTTTTGTATGAAAATAGTTTTAATGTAAGCCTAGAAAGATTCTAAGTTGGCAACTGTAATCTAGGTTTTGTAATACCATTTGAGAATGCTTTTAACCAATTTTGTAGTTCTAGAAGTGAGGTTTTGTTTATTTTTATAGAACAAAAAATACTATTTAAAAAGTCACTTGGAGAAAAAAAGACCCTTATTTAATTTAGAAGTCAAATTATTTGTTTCATCTGATATATCTTCATGCCACAGATCTCATTTGCTTTGAAATCAGTTTCTGAGACAGGCTGAGTTAAAAACAAGTTGCTCTGGTAAAGACACATTTTAAAATTGCCAACCATTTCCATTTTAAATGAAGTAAATAATTATGTAATTACAAAACAATACATTCACAGGGTAAAATCTACTTAATATTGAAGGAAAATATTTATAATAATATTATTTTAGATTATAAATATATATATATATATATTTAAATCTGAGTATTACAAATAATTGCTCTTCCAATATAAGTTTACTTACCATATCCAATAGGCAATAAAATTTTCCAGGTGCAATCTAAGTTACTAGGGTAATTTCCAGGAAAACCTGGGCTCAGGATCACACCAGCCATGTTTGTCAGTGTTCCACCACATTTAGCTATTAAAAACAAAAAGAAAATCACTTTATCTTTTATTATTATTATTTCTTAGTATTCGACATATGCTTAATTCAAAATGGATTTTTCATTTTGTTCCCATGACTCAAAACCAGTGAAATTTATTAGTCAAAACACTCTTCATGAAGGAGGGGAATAAAAGAATTCAATTTAGAGTAATATATTTACTTAAGGTGATATGTTCACTGTAAAATAACTTCAAGTGTGTAGCTGCACATATAGATTGGGCAACCCATTGTCTCAGCTTGACAATTACTGTTAAAAATGTCTGGTGTTATGCTGAGATATGTTTCACAATCAGAAGAACAAAGCTGGAATTAAACTGAATTGTGATCCCAAATCATGATGCAACAACAAATCTCTTACCCAATATAACCAAAAATACCCTTGAATTTTAAAACAAACAAGCAAATAAAGTCCCCCACTACAATTTTTGTTTTAATTCAGAAAGAGAATAGACTTGCTGAAATAACAGAATAATTATTTGCTTTCTATTGGTATGCTTCTATTCAGCAAATTCATATGTTTGGAAATTGAAAACCCATTTGCATCATTTAGGATAACATAAAGCAAAGCTATAAATATGTGACATAACCTGCAAAAAAGTGGCAGAGTTTACACACACACACAAGGACAGTAATATGAAGTAAGAACAACTTCAACAAATCAAATTAGAATATTGTAATTTATATTTATTATTTGAGGAATCATTACTTTAAGGCCTGTGAGTCTTTATGCTAGTCATTATATTGATACCTTATCTGATAACACAGTTGTGATACTGTGATACTGTCGTAATAATTGTACTTATTTTGGCTTGCATTCTATAAAAAATCAACATTTTAAGTGTTGGAGGTGAGAGAAGAGGGAGAGTGTGGCAGCCAATCTGGCTGGGATGAGCAGTGGCTTATCCCAGGTAGCTTACGCAGGAGACTTCAGCCTGAGACCATGGAGGTGGAATGTTGAGAGGATGAAAGTTAGTATGTTATTAGAATTGTTCTATATAATAGGCCATGTTTCTGGTTCTGGTTCTCGGTTTGGTACCTGTCATACACAAGGTCATGTTCCTGTTCCACATTCGGGATTGGACTCCTGCCCTCAGACACCCCTAAATATTGTTAAGTTTGCCACGTCCCTTGGTCTGTGGATGTTGCCCCTCAGATTGTGCAATTTCCACCTTTTATTATTTTCACTATTAAAATTCTTTATTTTTTGAGCACCTCCATCATTCCTGCCCCTCTACCTCATCATGCTCCCTCTGCCAGAGTGGACTTGGGGTTTCAAAGAACCAGACTGTAACAGGAGGGTTATGTTTTATTTTCTTAGGGCTATTTTAGCTCCCACAAAAGGACAATTTCATCATTCAAGGAGCTCAATGTTTGCAAAAAGGAATCATATTTAATATGCAAGGTGAAACATAAGGTTACCATAAAAAGAAAAGAAACAACAAAACACCTCTCCTTGAATACATTTTCCATATCTAAAACTGATTGGAAGGAAAAACACTGCTTTCATATCAATCAAAAGTGATTGCTTCTGTAGAAGCTGACAATACTAAATAATATACGGGCTCAACTTGATCAAGGAATCTTTAAAACTATTTCACATTAGTGTATTTCAATTTCATCCAACTATTTTAAATTCCTCTTAAATATGAAATAGGAACATCTTTTGCTGATTGAATATTAAAATTAAAAGCATTCACTGAAGAATGTATCTGAAAGCTAAAGTGACAGACCTGTGACGGACCTGTGCTTCTCACCCCTCACTTCCTGCTTTTTCTTGAAATAAACATACCAAAATACAGCAGAATCTTGACTCTTTAAATTTTGTCTAATCAAGAAAAAATACTACAGAGGATTATTTTCTACACATAGAAAACTCAGATCTATTTGGCTAAGGTCTAAAATGTACTTAAAAAGAAAATGTTTTTTAGCTTTACTTTTCAACTCAGCATCATTCAACAGCTTTCTCAGATGAAAGGAGCCAGCTTTTTCTGGATACCTAAAACTCCTTTTCATTCCATCACCTCTGAAGGCTTGGCTTCAGAGCTGCTGTCCACTGCCTGCTTCTTTAAGAAATCTCCTAAGGTGCCCTGCATGACCTGGCTAGCTCCTAAGTCTTCCAATCTGAGCACACTGCAAAAAGAATCTGCTAACTTCCTCTCCTTTATGAAGAAAATCAGCCTGATTCAAAGCAGAGTATTCAGGACAAGCTAAACAATAGTTAACATATGGGTTTCCTCTTTTGCCCACTCTCACAATATTTTTAAATAGCATTTAACCATATATAAACCAAAAATTCTTGTGGTTTTTTTTCCCCCATATTTCATAGATACAAATGGAAACTTAAAGAAGTTTTGAATGAAGTAGAATTGAGGAACAATGGGCATGGAAAGGTCAGGAGTTTCTTGTGACTGATGGTCAGAAAACTGAAAACAAGTTTCCATACCAATGCAGAGTGGAGACGGATAATTCCAGCGTCGAACTGTTCCTGGCATGCAAGAAATATGAGAACGGCCCTGTTTGGAAAGGGCAAAACATCAGATTATGCATACTCTTTAGGGGTCTTTCCTGAAAGACAGAGCTACAGAGGTCCTCCTGGATAATCTAATCAGTGTATGTTTTTATATCAGCCAACTATATAATAATTACTTGAAGGAAACTCTATTTTCAAATAGTTTGGATTTTATGCTTTTTTTCCGACTGAATAAGTGTTCTAAAACATTTAAACATCTAAAACATTCTAAAACAGACCCTTACTCTGGTAACTTGAAAATTTCTTAAAAGTATGATTATAAGACAGAAGCAGCTAACTATGTTCAATCATGTGATCTGCTGAGTTCACTGCCTGTATCAATTCCAGTGTATTCCATCTAGAGTGCAAGCAGAGTGGTTGATTTTTACACTGCAATCCGGAGTGAATCAACCATTGCTCTGCATAAGTAGTACAGACACAGAGAGGAATTTGTTCCACGTCTGCTTGTTACAGATGTTCAATGTGGACCTTGCCAAGGCTGTCATCAGCAAACAGCAGCAGGCCTTGACCTCTCACCTGGCCTCACAACACAACCCACAGCATACATGCAGCGTTTTGGCAGACAGCTGTAGAAATACAAGTGCTTCTTTATTTAGCTGTCATGTGTGATTTACTTTGCCTATTTTTAAGAAAAATCACAAGAACCAAGCAGACTCATGTGTTGGCAGGAAGTTAATCCAGACATGGCTGCAACTTGCACAGTCTAATCACACATACCTCAGGGTGACTGCCTAGGACCAAAATGCTCTCATCCTTGTTTTCCCTAGAAGCAGTTCAAACTGAAAACAGTAGGACAAAAAGTCTTTTTTTTTTTTTTCAATTCTGTCTTTTGAGATACCCAGGTTATGCATTCTGCTGCTGAAATAGGAAAGCAGAATAAACTGGCAGGAGTGAGAGCAACTGATACAAAGATTGAGACATGGAACTGAGAACAAAGTTTAGTTTCTGTTTTATTCATTTGGATATACAGACTCATGCAGGTTACCTAACATCTCTAGTTTATTTTTTTCAAGTGTATTATGAGACTAAAATTTAGTAAGGCAGCAAATCTTATCAATATAATATGAAGATTAATTTAAATATTATTTGTCCATAGCAATCATAATCTCATGAAATAAGAAAAAGAATAAATAAGTAAATTTCAGTAAAAGAAAATCCATTTGATGACATTTCTTCCATATCATTTGGAATGTTTACAAACTACAATGAATAAAGTTCATATAGAATTGCATGCAATAAAAATACTTTAATTAATCATTTAGTTGAGTATATTTAAGCGATCATCTTCTGAAAGCCAAACTGAAATATATCCAGAAAATTACGTGGAAGGAAAAAAAAAAAGGGATCAGTTTTCACTAAAATAATGAAAAATAAATTAGTCTTTTTCTTCCAAAACCACTCCAGACTGATAATTCAATAAAAATCTTTTTCTTAAAAGCAACCTTTTTAAAGGAAAAAATGTGCATGCAGCTACTCTGTCATCTCAGTTACTTGCAAAATGGATGAAGTTTTGAATAATTTAATTAATGCAATATTCCCCGTTTTACTCCCTCTTAGTAGTCTTCCATGATTGCATTGTTTTATTTTATCCTCTCTTTCTAATTTTCTGTGATTGCATGTCTGCTCTGAGTCAAGGGGGAAGCTGTAATTTAACTACCACAGTCAGGAAAAACATAAAATACCCTATAAAAGATCTTTTGAAAATTAAAATTAAATGATTCCTCTAGCTTCAAGCCTCTTTCCAACAAGAGCACACTCTGATTTCAGTCTTTTAAAGTTCCCTCCTGTGGGGAGACACTTAATCCTACAGCTAGCAATTACCTTTCTATGCATCTCCAGGTAGTAGTTTGAGCTCTATGACTTTTCTGGTAAGTCTCAATTATAAACTAATCCACAGCTGATTGTTATTCCTAGCTATGAGTATGTTCTCTAAAGATTGAGGATAAATTCACAGCTGGAGTGGAAAAAAAAATCTGAAAAGTTATGCTGGTCTGTATTTTTTGAATAGGAAACATACTGTGCATTATAGAATATTATTTTCATTTTTTTTTTTTTTTTTAATTTGGACCCATTTTTACTTGTCCTGTCTGAGTAACATGCTATATATAGATGTGTATGCACTTTCTTATAGCAAAGTCCATACAGCATAGCAATTCTCATCAATATTTCAGATTCAAACTCTTTTCTACTGTATTTGGATCTCTAAGGTCTTAGTTTTGCACTTTGTAAAAGCTTATTAAACTAGTTTTTATAAATGTCAGCTTCCACAGTGAGTATTAAATTTTTACATGTATTGAAAAAGAAGTTTACAGTTGGAATATATATAGTTAAGTAACAATATGCTATGAAATTTTAAGAAAGTATTTAATAATAGAATCCCTGTAAGTATATAAAAAAGGTGCAGTTCATTTCAGACAGAATATTTGATGATGATGTACCTTGAGCATGAATTCATTTCTAATCCATGTAATTAAAAAGAGAGTAATGATGCCCTTTTTTCAATATGCAAAATTTAGTCATTTCCTATTTGAAAAAGGTAAGCATAAAAGAGTCTGCAATATGATGGGCAATACAAGTAGAAGTCCCCCGATAAAACCTAAGCAGTTTAAAATTTTATACTTGTGTTAACCTTTTGGTACCACTGATGAAGGACTATACTTTAAGAGTAAAGTTCCTGTTCTAACACAAAATATTAGTATGAATCCATCCTTGGAGGAGTATGGGTGTTTATCCCTAGTGTGATAATAAAAGTCTAAACAGTTGATTGAGATAGATGGCTGTTTATTATATTTAATAAATTGTATTATATGTTATTCCATCTCCATAGGAAGCCATTAGTATAGGCTTAGTTTTTAATTTTTTTTTCCTATCAAATCACTACTATAAGCTTAACCATAAATCAGATGTTTGCCTAAATGTATTCCAGTCATAACAGCTCAGAACCAGTGACCTGGATCACAGCAATGAGGCACAAAAGAAGCACCACTTGGCAATTATATAAGAGCCCTACCAACAGATCTTGATCCTTTTACCATAAAGTGGAACTGAATAAAAATATGTAAAAAATTTCAAATAATTTTCTACAAATACTCAAAATAAGAACCTTTCTAAAAAAAAAAAAAAAGCAAAAAAATGGAAAAAGAAAAAAAAAGAATTTTTTTTTTCTTTTGAAAGAAAAACATTTAAGTAGTTCATATATGAACAATCAGCTGGCTTTCAAGTAACCCACAAATTGTTAAATAAGCAATCAGTGCTCAGGGTGGACAGAGAACTGGCTTTGTTGTGCTCAAGACAAATATTTTCTTTTACCAGGATACTAGTATAACAAAATCTTTTTTTGCTATGGACGTGGAATGCACCCAACATAGGTTGTCTCATGTCACGCAATATAAGTAAAGAGAATGAATTAGTTTAAATACTTGACCTATTCCTGCTGTACATGACTGAAAAGGTAAGCATATTCCTGAAGAAGGTGTTTCATGTGCATGTGTTCCCATGCCTAGAACTAGCCTAGAGGTAAGATGCTTAGTCTGAATCCTGCAAGAATTTTAGGAGAATGGTAAGAAATACGGACAACAAAGAAATAGCCTATGTATCTTGTGGGAACACTGAATTGGCAGTCCTCAGATGGGGAACTTTATCCTTGTAAGGAGCAGAGGTTGCGATGCTTTGCTTTCTCCAATACAGGTTTCAGAGTGTCTTGTGTGGGACCTATTATCAATCAAAATATTCTGAACTCAGGTGTTCTCAGTATATCTTACCAGTGGTGGATTACATATCAACAAATTAGAGAAACTAGTGAGGAAAGAAAAAAAGCTTTTAGTCTTGTATTTACAGAGTGTTGAAATATTTACAAAGAGCAGTTCCATCATATGTCTACCATGTGTGAACTAAACCAGTGTGTGAACAGAGGACATCCCCAATCAGTGAACTAATTTCTAATACTTTGCCATGAAAGATTTTTAAGAGTAGATTTAGCATAATAAAATTTGCTTTTGAAATTAAATTCTACAGTTCCTGAGCAGAATATGAAATCCCACAATGTATTTCTAAGTTAAAATTTCACCTAGATAAATCAATCCCCCAAAAGGAAAAACACAGTACTCTATAGTATAGCACTATAACAATTTTCTAGAGAAAATATTTTATCCATATTATTTTAATGTCCATTTTGATGGCCTTTACTGCTCAATGGTATGTTGATTTAAGACAAGATTTGCCAGCCCAGATTTATTGAGGGCCAGAAATGTCACACATTTGTAGCTTTATAATTTGGGAACACTCACACAGGCTCTGTCTAAATCATATCTATGTACACACCACAGACTCTTCATCAGAATATATTTTGGGTAGGTCTATTGGCATTTTATTGCAATCATTCCACAGCGTATTATTCAAAGAAAAAAAAAAGAAAGAAATACCTGTAATGTATATCCTGGCTCACACTGAAATGACAAAACATCATTCACCATGTATCTATCTCCTGATTTGATCCCATTGCTAGGAATTACTGGTTCTGGACAGGCAGCAAGGCCTACAGCTGGAAAAAGTAAAGACAAAGAATGAAAAAACACAGATAAGTGGACAGCAGGTCTTCACTGATGTTCTCTACCTTAATGAATTCTTTCCACAGAATTACGGGTATTTTAGAAAACATTAATTCAAAATTCTTCTCAACAATAAATGGAAATTTTGTTTAAAACTCAGAAGTTTTCAGCGGCAGTTTTTCCAGAACTGTTCTACAGAATGTGAGCAGTATGTCTGAAGCACAAAGATTATACACTGTGACTGTACCAGTTGCTAAATCATATTGCTATGACACACTACTCTGTTTTATAGTCTCCAAAGCAGTATTATGATTTTAGTTTGTTAAAAAGCCTGGATTTTATTTGTTTACTCATTTTGCTTTATTAGGGTTTTTTTAGTCCATTTTTGTCCTTGTGAAGGAAGTGAAGAGAGAAAGAGGGAATCCACTTTATGCATATTCTCTGTTTTCAACAATAAATAAGCAGAATTTATTGTTAGTTTCTTATTTTTAGGCTACTCCAGGGACTATAAAAAAGCTTAGACATTGAAATTTAGTACTTTTAGCCCAAAATTAAATCTTTGCATAGGTGTCACTAGATAGTCTTGTTGACCTAAATTTGGCCACCTAAAGTACAAATTCTTGCTTTTTGTCAAGTGCATATCACCCTTTTTTTTCTTGTGTGCCTGAGTTTCTTAGTCAGCACTACTGAAAATTAAGTATAAAATTTTCCAACTAAGCAAAAGTACTCCAAATGAATGGAGGAGTTGAGAAACTGGAGATTACATTAAGTGATTCTGTGCTTTTAAGATTTTCATTGCAAACACACGGACCAGAAGAATTAATTTCTAAGTTCATGGTCTGACAACAGAATCTCATTCCCTTTCTGATGTTAAAAACCTTTTGTGACGTCAAAAATCAGTCTAAAATACAATTTATTTGTTAACTTATTTATTAGAGACAATTACTTCTGAAACATCATTATGTAGTTTTTATGTTTTATGAAAATGTGATCTGCAGAAGCCAAAACAGAGTGAAAATTATTTTCACAATGTGTGAGAAGAGATTTTGAGAATTTATTAGCTCAAAGTCCTGTAAAGAGCAGAGAAACATGACACCTCATTGAATGTGATTCTGTGCATCCTTCAATTTAGTTGTGTGAAAAAAATAGCTGACTACTACTTTCACTGTCTTTCTATGAACTCTAAATGCTTTGGTGAGAGTACACGCAACGCTACTGTGGTTAGTACAGAAATTATGTCATATTTGACTTTATTCTGATATGTGAGATTTTAGAGTCTGTTGTTCCAGATAGTTCATCATGAAACAATATCTGATTTTATTCACTGAGACCTTAGCCTGTCTAGGGAAATAAAATTTTCTTACAGGTTAACATTGATTACACATTTTCATACAGACATGGTTTTAACTTTATGCCATAAACCTTTATGTATGTACTTTTAATCACTCAAATATAAATGCCTTAAAATATTAAATATACAAATAAAAAGTTCTCACAATTCTTGTTCTTTGCAGCTCAAATTTTAGCTGAAGTTAATATATTTTTTCCTAATAAAGCACATGGAAGACTGAAATATAGGTACTGACCGAGTATAGGTACTAAATAGCTGTGATGGGCATCCACACAAACTGTTTCAGCATTAAGTGTAATGCCTTATCTCAGTAACTCAAAGTATCACATATAGACTGCTCTTCACTAATTTGCAAATCCAGTGCTCAGATGCAACTTAAGCAAATCAACGCTTATTTCTGCATTTTCTCATCCTTCTCACTCTTGAATAGAAAATAAAATTTAAAAAGATCTTCTCCAAAATCACTGTTATTAAATAAATAAGCACCTAACAAAGACATAGTGACTAAATTGCTTACAGATATCAATGTACTTGCTGAATCCTGTGAATATAAATTTGAGGTTCATTTCCTGTCATCAAGAAATTTGTATTTTGGAACTCAGCATTCCTGTATGTTGGGAGTAACAGGGCTGGATCTGTATGAATAAAATTACTTTTACATATTTTTCTAAGTTACAGAAACAGCTATCACAGTGGCTGCATAGCAACACTAATAAAGTGCTTTTAATATAGCTCATTCCATCACTGGTTGAATCACATACAGAATTAAAACAGACTGATCAATCAAAAACCTTTAAATTAACTTTCTATGTGACTGTTAGTTATTGTAGTATACTATGTATTTATCTTTAGCAGATTCTAATAATTAGGTAAAAAACCTTTTTTTTTGGCTAGCTGCTTATATGTTTTATAACATTAGGATATACTGCTTCTTTGGTCTGATGATGCTAATTATAGAATATTCTATCAGAATGTCATAAAACACTTTGACTTTCTTTGATATACCTGATATTAAGAAGCAATATTACCTTCCCTATAGCAAGAGAAAGTTGAGAGCAGAATCAAATACTATCCTGAATCTTTAAATCTCTGTTATTCTAATCATTCCATAATACTAGGCCAGTGTAGTTCAGAAATTGGTTTAGTTAGAACAAATCTAAAAATCAAAAGAATACTTGATAGAAAGCAAACAAATTATTTTATCTAGGGAAAAACTAGGAAACTTAAACATTCAAAACTCTGAAATACTTGATTAAACTAAATTGTACGTGAACAGTCATTAATACAGGGAAAACACATTAAATGTCAAGCCCAAGCAATCAAAAAAGGAACAAGGATTTCTTAAGTGCATGTTTTCAGAGCTCAGCTTCTGCTATGCAGTACAAAAGAGAACACATCAACGTCAAGTGATAACCCTCTCCCTGACCTTCTTCCACTTACTGTTTGCTAAACACTTTCTTGACTCTGCTGTGGCATAAGACAAATATGCTTTACTTATATAATTATATCCGTGCCTACAATTACCTCAAATTCTGTCCAAACATCACTGCCATTGCTGGCAGAAAGAAAATCCTTGCTGGCATTTCTGACAATGTGAGTGCCCATTAGTGTCCACTTCAGAAAGCTGAGAACTGGACAATGCAAGAATGTCTTGACAGCTGGACTAAAAGTCATCAAGCTTTCTTTTTATAATTCCTCCCACCCCTATGCAGCTAACAGAAACACATTATGCTTTATTATATTACAAACATCAAGCTAGAGTAACTTGTTCTTTCCATTTTGATGATGGTCTATATCAAAATCCAAGCTGTCCCTTTCAAAACTTCATGCTTCAGACACCAGCCTAGAAAATATCTTTATCTCAGTGAGTTACTGCAGAGAGGTCAGATTCTTGTCAACAGCTAGTAAGTTGTACAGATATACTGACAGGATCAGGACCTGCTAAATTAAAAATGGCATGTTTATGATTCACACCTGCTTTAACACAGGAAAAAAAGAAAAGACTGTTGCACTGAAGAGCCACATTAAAAACCAACTGCATGAAAGATCTTAAACTGGACCTGTAAAATACAATGTGCTACTATATTTTCTACTCTGATAGTCTGATTTTTATATTTTAATTTGTTCGATGTCTTCAGATAGAGGAGTACTACAAAAGACAGTCAGTTGTTCTCTAGTCCCCTTAGCAGTGAATCCTTCAGCTGCCAAGAACCTTTAACACTTGAAAAGACATGATAGAGTGGCTTCAGAAAAGGGGATGTTGGTTAAAAGTAAGCCTATGTGCTCACATATATTCCATCATCTTTGTGTAGCAGTAAACTAAAAGCTTGTAAAATTAGTGATACTGACCTGTGTCATATATGCTAATTCAAAGTAATAGAGCTAGATGATACTATTAAAATATTGATTTCATAAAACAAGGTTTTTGCTGAAAAATTTAATTCTAATCCCTAAATTAGGGGAGGGAGAGAGAGACAGCTACTTAGAGACATTTGTGACCTAAATCTATGTATCAATATTCAGCATATATTCAGTTTTTACTAAAAGAAATTATATTTTAACCAAGAAGTTCAAGCAGCACGCTGAGCAAACACTTTTTATTTCCAGATTTTTTATTTTTTAATTTGTTTGGATATTAGGGAAAACATTTAAACTACCACTGAATTAATAAATGAGATTTTAAGACCAAGCTTTAAAGATCAATGGTCACAAATGCAGTGGAATTAAACACTCACATTTCTAAAACACACTATTTGGATAGCTGATTCCTCTGTTCATTAGATTTAAAGTAATTCAATCAAATAACAGGGATTTTTATTCTTCCTACTCTTGTACATACTAGGAATGCAAAAAAGCACTCTTTGGACTTGACTGGAATTGCTTCACAACTTGGTGGTTGTGAAAATAATTATGTTTGGCATTTATTCTAGCACATGCATATGAAGGATTAGTTAAATGATTAATTCTCATATTGTCTCCTGTAACCTGTTGCATATTTAACTGCTTTGTTAACCATAGGTTAACCACCTTAAAAACCTACAGTCCTTCTGAAGTAACAGGAAACATCACATAGTAGCCTTCAACAATACTTGCAATAACCTTGTGACCAGAATGAAATTCTTCTAAAGCATTGACCAATTATTTCTTTTAAATTGAGTTTGTGTATCTGACTTGAAAAACAAAAACAAAACCCAACCAAACAAAGGAACAAAACAAAGGGGAAAAAAAATCTGAGTCATCCCTAGTATACAAATTCAGTAAACCATTTAACTTGGGCCAATGAACTTATACATTCTCGATGTCTAACACAAAAATACCTTAAAGTAAATGACAAAATTATATTATTTGCCTTAATAATTGTTTGATTTTGAAAGCTACAATGGAAATCTATGCACTGCCTAGGTTAGACACAGACTTAAGTTTGCAGAAGCATACTGTCCAGATTCTTCCCATTAAAAAAAAAAAAAAAAGCATGCATAGAAGAAACCTGCAAATGGACAGGGCAAGAGTAAGACATTGTTAAAAGGAAAAAAATGTTTTGAGAAATAAAATTATTCTTATTCAAATATTTAAATTATCTTGAAATATTTACAGCTTGAGTAAGCTTTCATCAGTGGCTGGAGCGTGTATAAAGTATTTATGAATTTCTATAAAGTTACTTAAAAATTATACAGTGTGGAATAGAAGATATGTGATCAAGTGATAGCAAACTAAATATATCTTACTGAAGTAAAGTTTTCCCTAACATAGTGATCCAAACCCAGGCATGCTTACAGCTTTTATACTGGTGAAATATCTTTTAAGTAGAAATACTTATCCATTTATTCTAAAATATGATCTGCAATCTCAGAGGCATATTTTTTATTATATGTAAATAATTTAGTAGTGACTTAAGGACACTCTTCTCTGTTGTACCCTGCTCCTTAGAATTTCTGCTGGGATTAAGGGAATGTTCCTGAATAATTCTCACTTTCTAATGCTATAATGAAGACTTTTCATATAAGAACACCAGGGTTCTGCAGAGTACTGTAATGGTTAGTTTAGAGTGGTTTCATCTACTACTCTACTTTGTAATGTATGTAAAAGGTAAGACTAGATGAAACACCACTAGGTCCACTTTGTGTCTTCTATCCCTCCTGTAGTCTGCTGATGTAGGATTTGAATTAAAAATCTGGACTCTATGTCCTTAACACCTTTGTACTGTGAATGGATATTTTTCTGTTAATATCTGTCACGGGAAAACTAATTGTCTTCACTCCAATTCCTAGCTGTCTTGCCCCTAGAGAAGTAATTATATCACAGACTCATAGAATATGCTGATTCAGAAAAGACCCAAAAGGATCATCAAATCCAACTCTTGGCCCTGCACAGGACACTCCAAGAGTCACACCATGTGTCTGAGAGAATTCTTCGAACCCTTCTTGAACTCTGTCAGGCTGGTGCTGTGAACACTTCCCTGGGAGCCTGTTCCAGTACCTGACCACATTCTAGGTGAAAAACCTTTCTCTAATATCCAACCTACATGTCCCCTGACACAACTTCAGGTAATTCCCTTGGATTCTGTCACTAGTCACCAGAGAGACGAGATCAGTGTCTGCCCCTCCTCTTCCCCTCATAATAAGTTGTAGCTGCAATGAGGTCTCTCCTCAGTCTCCTCCTGGCTGAACAGACCCAGTGACCTCAGCTGGTCCTCACACAGCTTCCTTTAAAGGCCCTTCACCGTCCTCATGGCCTTCCTTCAGAAACATTTTAATAGCTTAATATCATTTTTACTCTGTTCATTTTTACATGCTGTACTCTCCCCTGGTATGGCTTCACCTTGGGTACTGTGTGAACTTTTGGGCATCACAATATATAAATTGAAGTTTTCACTGGATATTTAAACAATTAATTGTTTCAGGATTAGCACTCACTGGGTGTTTGCTTAGGAAAGGTTTTAGTGGTCTTTGTTCTAACAATTTATCATTCTTGTTATGCAAGGAACAATGACTACACAAGAACTTTATATTTCCTACTCAGGTGATATTTTCATAGAATCATAGAGTGGTTCAGGTTGCAAGGGATCTTACAGATCAACTAGTTCCAACTCCCTCGCCATGGGCAGGGACACCTTTCACAAGACCAAGTTGCTCAGAGTCCCATCCAATTCATCCCCAAAGATTTAAAACAAAGCTCATTTAGTTAAATCATTTTCTTGAAACACTTTTTAGGACCAAATGTTTTAGGACCAAATGACAAGTCTGGTTGCCAATTACAAGGAGGAAAAGAAAAAGATCCAATACAAGGTGAAAGATGAAAAGAGAATTTGAAAATTTTTTCCCTTATGAAAATTACTACAGCTTTCACAATTTCCAAAGCAAATAGCTTTTTCTTTTCCTAACTACCTATATCTAAAACCTTATCCAAGGTTCCAGTGTCTTCTGATGAGTATGTACAATTTCAGCTAACAGTAGCTGATAGTCATATACACATATCTGGAGAAAAGAACTCTAAAGCTGTTTATCATAAGGAAATAGGAAGCCATGAATTTTTGTATTTTGGTTTTTTGGGTTTTTTTTTTTTTGTTTGTTTTTCTTAATAAGAATATGCCATGATCTCTGTGGGTTTCCTAGAAATCTGATGAAAAATCAGAAAAACTGTGGATTTTTTTGCTAGTTTTTAGTGACTGCAATTGGTTGCTCAAAAAACTCCTTCCTAAACAAATCCAATCCCATTCAACAAAAGAGCAGGAAATATACATAAGGACATTTTGATTTATGGAAGCATTACTCAAATACTGAAATAAACATAACCATTAATTAAATACTTCCATTAATGCCATTATTAAATTTTAGTCAGGGCCAAAGAAAAGCCACCAAATTTCTATTAAAAAAAATTGTAGGAACAAAAATTATTTACTTGGAAATGAAATAAAAGGTGTACCCACAGTTTTTAGTTCTATGACGACCTGCTAATTTTTAAAATTATTTTGAACAAGAACTGAAAGCCATTAAGTATAATGGTCAATTGGCTGTATCCTACATAAATCCAAGCAGGTTCCAAGTCCTGCTTTCCCCTTGATGCACACATTATTTCTAAGTCTTTGGGGTCACAACAGTGATGTGTTCTTTATACATTTGATCTTAATGCTCTGCAACTTCTTGCAAAATGTTTGAATACAAGTTGACCCAGAATGATGAACCATTTTCCCTGGTAATTAGAATGCTGATACAAATCATGTTAGACCTGCTTAGTTCACCTTATTAAGTAAAGCAGTCTTAAAAGTATATATTGAGGACCCCCACTATGACTTTTCAGGCATTCAAATTTCTGCAAGATGAAAGAATTGAACTGAACCCACCTGAAAGCTACATCTGCAAGCCATTTTATCTAGAAAGAATCAAGGGACCAACAAACAATGCAGGTGCACAAAGCCAGGAAATGGATTCAACAATCCTGATGAGTCCCTTATAACTCAGCATATAACATGATTCTGTGACTACTAATCTAGTTCTCCCTACTTTTTTTATTTTGCATTTATTAAAAGTAGCTGATGTTCTGACATAGCATTTCACGTCAAATGCTTTTTTCCCCAGATAGCTGATATTTTTGTGTTTCTTTACTAACACATACCAAATTTTATACAGACTTCTGAACCAAAGACATTTATTTTTCAGGTGCTGCTTCAAACATTAGGTGACCATATGATCAGAGACTTCAGAATTCATAATAAAATACTAGCAATATCTGCACATAAAATTATTTTCTCGTCTGCTTTTTTCTTGATCTGAAAAGGTGATTGCTCAGTATAAACCTGTAAATTCTTGTTGTGGTAACTTGCTTAGGTTCTGAATTTAGTCACACAGAGATATGCTGTACTCCCACTGGCCCTGCAGAGATCACACAGTCACATAAGAAACAAGGTTTCTCTTTCCTGTCAGACTATCAATAGAATAGCTAAGCTCTGCTCAAAATTGCTACCTTGACATGTACTGAGTTGCACTTCTAAGAAGCACTGGACTTGACATATTAGCACCACTGAAGTCCAATAGATACATTAACAGAGCACAATTGAGAAACTGGCAATTATGAGATAAGAAAAAGTATGAATCTAAGTGATTTTACTTGTTAACAGAAGAGGTCTTTTTAAGAAGTTGCAGGTATAATAAAACTGATACAATAAAATAAAAAAATAAAGTGTTAATTCTATGACTTTCTCGAATTAATGTGTTTATCTTTATGCTTCATATGGAATTATATTTTCACACTGACTAGTTGTGGAGAAGTCCCCAGACCAAAAAAAATACCACCCCAACCCCCACCCCCCAACAAAACCAACCAAACAAAAACAGGAAACAAACAAAAACATGACAAACAAATAAAAAAAAACAAACAGCCTTCTCAAAATAGTAGATTCTAAAAAATTCCTGCAGAGGTATTATTCATATTTTCATTCTACATCACCAAAAGAATGATTGTATTAAAACAATCCCTACAATGTACTTGCAAATAAATATGTAAATGCTTGAACTATGCAGGGAATTAAATGAAAACATAGGACTGTCTTGTGATTACAGTCAGACTAAAAAATATGTTATGAGCTGAAAACCTAGTATTTCAAAATTCTGTTTAGCTTTATATTTTCTTTACAATTTTTTATCTCAGCTCTAAATATAACATTAAAAATCATCCATGTTTATTTACTTATGTATACTTCTTCAAAATATTAAAAATAACATTACCATTTTTAGATACTATTATTAGATTCAATGAAATATAAAAGCTTACTCAATTTTCAAGAAAACTCCTGAATGGCCTTTGAAAAAAGAGAGGATGCTTCAAAAATTATAAGGATTTACTTTGTGACCTTCATCTAAGCACTCATCAAACTGTCAACTCAACATATTACTTTTTAAATTGTAGAGAATTCTTAGCAATACCTATTTCCAGTTAAAATCACTTGAGCTATGTAAGCACATGTACTGAATTTACTATTATTCTATAGTATTTTAAGTTTTGGAGAGAAGTAATAATACAAACGTGTTTGAATTTAAATATGATTTTATGAGGTAATCCACTATGTTTATATCTCTGTATTTTAGAATGAATTTTCTGTCAAAATATAATAAAATTGATATATAGCAGAATTTGCCCTGAAAATTCTTAGATAATTCTGTTATAACACCAGTGATTTACCAAGAAAACTGTTGTGTTTTCTTGTAACTCTGGGATTAAAATGTTGGTTTTTTACAATTACAGCAATTTGTTGAGAGAAAATAATTTGAAGGAAAAAAAATAATTACAAGGCATAAATATATGCACATATTAAAAGGAAAAAATATGTTATCTTCTCTGGTTTTATCTATTTCCAAGTAGGCAACATAACTCTTACTAATTTTTGTTACCTAAATTTCAGAATTAAGTTGAAATAAGTTAAGAAAACCCACATATTAAGTGTTAAACCTCACATTTTAACAACGCTTTTATGAATTGCTTCTAATTACATGCTGCTAATTTGTGGAAGCTGCTTTCCATCATTTTCAAATGCCACTTCATTAAAAATCAGTTTAATAGCTACAACTTATACAAGGCTTGGTAGTCAGGAAAGAAAAAAAAAACAAGCGAGCAAAAAAAAAAAAAAGTAAAATATCTGTTTCTCCTTCTACATGCATGCTTTGCCTGAGTAAGTTTCAAAAAACAAGGAGACTTACTTTTGTATTCCAGGTGAAAACCAGCTGCTGCCACACTAATGTCAGAGTGAAAATGAAGGTAAAGTTGATTGGAGGTGCTGTTCAACAATGCTGGCACAGTAGTACCTGGAAAAATAAAAGTTATAGAATAAACTATAGCATGCTGATCAGAATTTTTTATTGAAAAGACATAACCAGGACTGAATCAGACAGCTTTTTTTCTTCTCATTACATACATGGGAATCACAAATATTCTGCTGTGTTCTGTCTTTTTTTTCTCCTGAAATTGCAGGAAAAGATTGATTATAAACCATAGCAATAAGAGGCTACTTAAGATAAATCAAACAAGGTCCCATCATGTTTAGAGAAAACCTTTTTGACATGGATAGAAAAAAACTATATGTAAAGAGAAAAAAGCGCACATAAATTAAGGATTTGATTATGACATGCTCAGCTTCCTTTTGCCTGTTTCCCCACATTTCTATAAAATCTGCAGTACAGAACAAAGACATCCAGATTTTTTCTGTGTGTACTCCATACCTTCTTCCCACAATAATATTTCAACCACTTCTGCTAATTCAGAGGATATGACAGAAAATGAAGAAGAAAGTACAACACATAAAAAAAACCCTCAAAACAACACAATAGTTTTTCCTAATTCAAATATCTGTAATAAAACTGTATGTGCTAGACAACATGCTTAACCCTGGTTACCCTGGATTCTTTCCACTGGAATTGCTAAGTCTGACAAACACTGATTTTATTACATGATACCATGTAACTCATATTCTACTGTCTAAAGCTGGAAGACCTACTTAGGCAAAAAATTACATCTTTTTTTTAATTATTATCCTCAAAGACAGTATCAACTAGCTAATGAACTTTAATGGTGGATGCATAAGAAAAAATCTCATTACCTGTGGGGCATTTTCTGTTTCTATAGTAACTGTGAGCAGCCTAGGTATGAGCCTGAAACTTGGGTTTAGAAAGAAATGCTTAAAAATCTTCCTAAGTCTTCAGTGTAAACTAGGAACTGGTAAATACTTTTAAATCTAAAAATGAATTAAACAAAATCTTGATATAAATGGAGGAGATGAAAGATGACAAGATGGCTGCTAAGGAAGGTGTTTACTCTCTGATACAGAAACACAAAATATCAAAATTCAGACAGTACAGAGCACTCACAATACAATATTACTCTAGAGCACAGAAAACAGTGAAGCATCTTCCTGGAAGAAGGACTTCTCATAGTATCTGTTAAGGAAACCTCCCTGTCTGCCCATCCAGACAGGGTAGTCAAACTCCCTTCACCAGAAACTTTCTCTGCAGGTACCAAAGCCCATTCACAGTGGGCAGCTTCAGTGATCTGACAGGTCCCTGTTTCACTCCCTGGACACCACACTCTCACAGTCAGATCAGGTTCCCTCGCAGATTCCACTCTGGGTCTCCCACAGCAGACTCTCGGATGTCTCATCCCATATAGCCATTTATCCACAGTGCACTTACACTGAAACAGCTCAAGCTTATGCTTCTGAGGAGAATCCCAACCAAGAAATCCCTGGGTTTTTGCACCCTCAGTCTCACCACTCCCAAAAGTCTCTTCCTGCCTAGTGCTGAATTCCTGCCATGTCTTTGAGTGTCCTCTCACCAAGCTGAACCACAGGTCCCTGGTCCCTTTGCTGTGCAAGGTGTTGGCAGTTCAAGGCCTCTTGCCTCTGGCTGCACCACCCAGAGCTCCAGAGCAGCCTGAACTGCAGCTGCTCACATAGTTACCAACACCAACTGTATTCCTCAACAGTATCCATAAAGAATTTGAAATATGTTTAAAGATTTAAGGTGTCCTGTAACAATGAGAATGTAAACTCATAATGACTATTGCACTCTTTAATGAACAAAAGTCACCTGGCAGTTCTGTTCCTGCATGTCTGTTAAAAGACTGGTCTTTAATGTTACCAGACCAGTCTTTTAGCTCCTTAAAGGGTGACATTCAATAAGATGAGAAGTCAGATCCTATTGTACAGTGGTTTTTAATTCTCATAATTGCCACATTTAATGGCGTCATTCAGGCTGTCTAGCTGTCACAAAGGGAAGCCCCAGGGACTGATACTGATCCCCACACTTCTTTAATATCTTCAGAAGTTATTGGATGGTGGGATTGAAACAACCCTTACCAAGTTTGCTGGTGACACTGAACTGAGTGGAGGGGCTGACATGTCAAAGAGACCTGGAGAGACTGAAAGAGTAGACTAGCAAGAACAGTATGAACTTCAACAGAGACAAGTGCAAAGCCCTGCATGTCTGTTAAAATAAGCAAAAGAGCTGGGTACAAGCTAGGATTCATGTGTTTGGGGAGCTGCCTTGCTGAAAGGACCTGGGACTATTGCAGTGGACAAGCTGAATCTGAGTCATTGCTGCAGCAAAGAAGGCAAAGAGGTTCCTGAGCTGCATCCAGAGAGGCATTACTAGCAGAGATAGAGAAGCAATTATCCAGCTCTTCTCAGCACTTATCAGGCTGTGTGTGGAGTATTCTGGTCCTCACAATGCAAGAAAGACAAGGACAGACTGGAGAGGTCCAAAGGAGGACCAAAAAATGTGATCAAAGGTTAGAGAACTTACCCTGTGAGAAAAGACTGAAGAAGTTAGGTCTCTTCTTCCTGTAGAAGAGAAAACTCAGAGGGGACCTCATCACAGTATTCCAGTACCTAAAGGGCTCCTCACTTCACTGGGACCCAAAGGAGAAGACAAAGGGGAAGAAGTCCAAGATGCATAGATGCAAATGTTAAGATGTTTAATCTTAACATTTGAAAGAACATTTTTACAGTGGGAACAACCATGCCCTGAAGCAATCACCCAAATGACAGGTTAGAGTCCCCATCACTGGAGGTTTTAAACATACAACTAGACAGAGTGTTGAACAATATCATCTAGGTTCCCTTTCTTATAAAAGGTTGAACTATGTGATCTTGTAAGGTCCTTTCCAGCAGGGATTGTTCTATGATTTTATGATACTATAATCTAACTGGAATTCTATTGTTCACTTGTTAACCTCTGCCTTTTCTGGGACTGGGTTATATGAAACATGGAAGGTATGGTTCAGTGTGATAACCAGACATGGTGTCATAATTGTTTTGGATTCCCTTTACTGTCAATAGAGAGAAATAGTACTTAAAGGGAAGGAGCAGATGTCATTGATGATAGCTTAAGTGTAGGTATCTCCGTGCTAGTGATGTGTAAATACCTAATGCTCATGCAGATGGATACCATGGCAGGATACTGGGAGTCTCACAGAATTAACCTTTTGCTTGAGAATCTGTAGTCTGGAAAATAGGCAGGTCTCCTAGGAGGCAGTAAATGCACGCGAGTTTTGCCTAAGGGCTTAAAAGGGATTGAGGACCGATAGGTTTTTTACTTAAATGTTCCATTTTGGTATTATTACAGAATATTGTCTCTCTTTCAAGTATCAGCAATGGCAGCAAAGAGTAATGTATCTTATTCCAGAGATAAACACTACAGTGAATGTGTGAAAATCCATGTAGCTCTCTAAGAAATTTCCAGGCCAAGAACAGAGATCAATGTTCTTTTTAAGCATTTCTTGCATTAGCACAAGCATACAGCATGGATCACGTTCTTACCTAATTTCTTTCTATGTTTTACTGCCGTCATAAGCGTAGATTCTCCAGATGCCAACCTCAGTGGCTACTGTATTTGTATTCTCTCTCTGTATATTTCTATAAACACACACATATATATATGCATCTATTCAAAAGAAGGATCTGCTCTACACATCATGCAGCCAATGCTATATAGAGAAGAGGGTTGCACTGAGCACACAACGAGTTTAAGCATGTAATCTCAGTCATTCAGGAAACTTGGAAGTGATTACAGACTGGCCAAAAAGAAACTGTGAATTCAGACTCAGTGAATTCAACTTTCTAGATCAACTCTGTGAAATAATTAGCTCAATTTAGTCAGTTCTTAGTAATTGTACATCTTTACCTCGTGAATGTGTATATAGAAGACAGAGGAATCCACAGAGAACGAATCAGAAGACACTGGTTTCATAAAAGATTTAGTAAGAGAGAAATTTTACTCATGAAATCACACCTGGAATTCAGTTTCAATGTCACATCATTGGTTAGTTTTGAGAACAGAAGATATCATGTCCTCTTTACATATTCATTCCCATGCAGAAAAATAGTTTTTCATTTTTGGTCTGACATTCATTATACAAGAGTCAAACCCACAATAAATCCATGCTACTTTATCTCCAATGAAATAGTTCTAATACAAAACACTGTCTTTTTCAGTTTCCCTGGAAATTAGGAGGGCTTTTAAGCTAAAGCAAGATGATGCACTTATTTTGTAGAATAAGGAAGTGTTTTAAGTTTTGAGTACTGTTAAAAAGAATATTGTTAAATGCATAATTTCATCTCTTCTTTATACAATGGGTATTATATATTTGCCAGATAATTCACTTCCAAAAGTAGATTAATTTTCATAATTTCATTTTCCTTATTGTCAATTTAACATACAGCCTTGTTATTAGCATTCAATATAAAACATTATCTTCTGTTTGAGTGGGTCTCTCTGGGATGGAGTTAATCACTGTAGCTGGCATGGTGCTGTGTTTTGGTTTTGTGACCAAAACCATACTGAAAACACAGGGATGTTTGAGGTATTGCTGAGCAGCACTTACACTGAGTGTCATGACCTTCTCACACCATACCACCAGTGAGGAGGCTGGGGGTAGGCAAGAATCTGGGAGGTGACATAGCCAGAACAACAGCCCTTAACTGACAAAAGGGATTGCCACACTCTGTGGCATTGTGTACATCAGTAAATTCTTCTGTTGATTATTTATTTCCTTACTAATCAAATATACATCCATACTTTAAAAGTTTGTGAAATCACCAGAGAGGCAAAAATTCACCTGCTTTAGCTACATCAGAATTAGAGCAGTAATCCTGAGTCTGAGTTATTGATGACTTTCTCTTGGTTTGGTTTACAGAACACACTCTTTCTATAAAAAAAAGGCTCATATAAGAAGAGAAAAAGTGTATGTGTTTGATGTACATTTTAAACAACTAATTATCTGGCTTTGTTATTTCCCAGTTGTGTTAACTCAGTTTGTTCTGTGAGGTCTGGTGAGTTTAGAAGAAGATTGAATGCTTCATCTTTTTCATGAGAAAGGCAGGCTAACAAGGATAAGTTAAGTCAAAGCTATCAAAGGAAGCTCCTTGAATGTCAGTACCAATTTATATCACTGTATCTCCTCTATGGGAAGAACAGGAAAGATAAAAAAAAGGATTTTAAAAAAAGTATTATCAACTAAATTCCACTAGTCAAAGTTAAACATTTTAGTGAGTTATTTTCTTCTGAAAACCTCTTTGAACTTGAATACTGACGTGTTTACACCACCTGAAGTCTCCTCCCAAAAACAAGAACATTTCATAACTATAACAGAAATGATGGAATACGTATTCCTTGTCTATATATGTGGGCAAATAAGGACATGTTCTCTCACATACATATCTATATATAAAACTGTATTTTTAAATCACGGTATATCCTAACCTGAAAAGCTCCCAAGACGTGGTGCTGTCATATCTCCACCATCGTATATTTCAAGGGAATCCCAATTATGTTCAGTGGCAAAGCTGATGACCTGGATCTATAGAACAGGACCACGTAAGTTTTTTAGGCCAACAAGCCATGTACATTTTTAAATGTACTAAAACCAACAAAATAAAAAGGGAACACGGAGCAAAGAAAATAAAAAACAGAGATCCAAACAAAAGGCATATCAGTAAAAAGAATGTAAGTAAAAGATCAATATTCACTTTTTGGATTGTGTTAACTCTTAGAAAATATGATACTAGATAAATATGAAGGATTTTGCATGAGTGTTGCATCATTTTAAATAATTATTCAAAGTGTAAATGAGCAGATAATCAAGATAGCTTCAGAGCTCTCAAGGGCCTCAGTAATACCCTAGCAGATAGAAAGAGTTGGTATATGCATATCAGATTGAAGGATCAGTACCTGTTTTCAATATACTATACAGTTAAAACAGAAAACTGCTTGTAAATTACTTTTCATTCATACCCCCATGTGAAAATAAAGTAACATAAAATAAAGCTAATCAAAGAACAGTAATGAGAAATTCAAAGCACTAATGTTTCAATCACCCCACCCCCAAATTATATGATTACTAATTTATGAATTTTTTTGAGAAATAAATGAACAAAATACTTAATCTTCCACGCTTGACAGAATACAGACTTGCCTGAATACCTGATCCCTCAGTCACTATGATTTTCCATACACAATTCAAGCTGTTACCATAAGGTTCAGGGTAACCTGGTGAAAGAATAGTACCTCTGCGCTCAGTAAAATTCCCACTGCATGGCACTGAAAGAAAGTATTATCATAAATTATTACACACCCTAAGCCACTTTAGAGAATGCAGAAATAATAATCAAGTAGTACAGTCAGTAGTAGTAAGATCAAGATAAATATAATAATTTGCTTTTGTAGCATAAACACATAGACCTGTGTTCAGCAATCATCTGAACTTAGAATGCATTTTTTCAAAAAATATATTAATGGTATCAAGCATAAGATAAAATCTGCCTTAACAAAAAAATTCAGTAATTAACTTCATTTTGCATGTGTGCAGCCTAGAGCAGCCCAGCAGCAGAGCTTTACCTTAGAGTAACAACAAACTGTAAAGACATAACATTAAACACAATCATGATTGACAGAAATCATGTGAATTTACCCACAGCCAAAGATAGTTCCTATATTGAATTTAATGATAAAGTGGTGTAGTACATTAAATATTTTACACACTTGATTCTTTATACACACTTGCTTCTTTAATGTTCAAGAAAATAGAACAAAAAAACCCGAAAAAACTCAGAATACAGAGAAAATAGGATACCTACATTTATTTTTAGAACATTCTAATTAGTTCTAGAGTAAATTCCTAGGAATAGAAATGACTTTTGGATATAAATCCAAGTAAGGAGAAGGTAAAACATTCCAATGTTTCCCAAAAAATTTTGGAGTGCTAAGCATTATTTCAGTGCAGACTGTTAACAGACTAAAGAAAATTAGTTATACTTAACAATGATATCATTATTCAATGTACATTATTCTTTTGCTGAAAAAATAAATCATTATCCTATGTGTGGTAGAAATACACAACAAGTACTGTGTAATAAAACAGGTAAAGACACTGCTAGAGAATTAAGTTCTGTCCTGTATTTCAAGCTGTAGATAAGTCATAAAAAAATGACTATTCAAGAAAATGTGCATCACACTTGTTCATATAATCTAAGTCATTATACGAAACAATATACTGCCTATGAGCCAGCTGGTACTCAATTATTTCTTGATGTGGAAAACTGCTCTTTTAAATGGGGCGTGACTGATATTGATCAAAGGGGAGTGAATATATGGGTTAAATACTATTTTCTGAAACAATTCCTGAATCCTAATTCAGAGACGTGACAGAACAGACAACGTAAGTGTAATTGCTTACCTACACAGCTTGGTACTGTGTCATTCCACTGAGCTAAGGCATTTGGTACAGACTGACATCGGATAGCTTTTGAGCCTTGTAGCAGATAGCCAGGACTGCACTCAAATCGAACAACAGAGCCTGCTGAAAACTCAGAGCCAATTCTCCTTCCATATCTAGGTTCTGGAACGGAGCTACACTGTGTATCACTTGTGCGGGGAACAGCTGTATAAAGAGAGAAAAATATAAAGCCATGAATACAAATGACAGTCATAATAAAATAAAAAATAGACCAGTAAAAATGCTGATTGTTTCTTGTCGGACAGAGCTTAATTCATGTTACTTGCTCTGCTCCTGTATTCTCAAGGAATGGACTAATGTTTTCATGGCTATTAGTTGGACACTGGTTTTGGGCTGTTTCTGTGTACATTCATGGGGGTGCCATGGCAGCCCAGAGACCTTTCGGATTTGGATGAGCAGCTCTTGGCATGATAAGGTCATCAGGTGTTTCTGCTGCCCTCTGCAATGACAGGAGCCTACATCTACCACCTACTTCACTTAACAAATATGGGGCCTTTGGCTTTTCACTAGAACTTTCTCATTTGAAGCCCAGAAAAATTTTATGGTGTAGCTAATCAGATATCAAACAACATAATATTTTATAAATATTTTATTTACCATATTGGAGAATATGAAGTGATAACAATACACCCTCAGGCTATTTCAGTGTTTTCTTTTGACAAAAATTATTTTTACCAATAATGTCTGGGAATCCATAAACCTGATGTGATATAAGAGCAGTAAAAGACATCAAGCAATATACAAAGAGAAAAACAATGAGATTAATTAGAACCCTATGGGATCATTTTTCCTTTGGCTTCATTATTTATAAACTGTTCTTGATAACAGGTATTTTTTATACCTACTGACTGTTGCTATTGTGCATGTTGTTTGTATATCAAATTTATTCTTACTACATTTCATTTTGCAGTTAGAAAATGCCAATTTAAAAAACAAACAAAAATATTTAAATAGAAAATGAGAGATATAATTCGTGTACAATATCACCTACGTTTTACAGTATACTAAAATAAAGGTACATTAAAAATAATCTCATTAAATCTATGCAATTTTCCTGTGTGAGTGGCATGTTTCATCAGCTTGGTTTGTTCAAGAATTAGAGTGTTACTGCATCTCGATATGAATAAGGGACACCATAAAAATTGCCTGCCATATATAAGAAAAAAAAAAAAAGGAGGTGGATGTTGCACTTTATTTCAGGTAAATTTTCAAACATGGTTCCTCTGGCTTAGTAAGGTAAGCAGAATCACAGCAATATTTAGTTTTATTTTACAGCATTATGTTTAAATTCCTTTGCTGACCCATAAGACTGAAATGTGATATTTCTATCTGTTCATGGGAACAACTGTACACACCTCCACCACATCTGTTCTGCTACCCTGGTCACCTCTAGACCCAAGGCATATAGAACTATACATACTTATTTTAATATTGACAACTTTATGCTCTTCCTATTTCTTATACTGTCATTTGCTCTACTCAGAAACATAAATAAGTTTTAAATACATGTAAGTACTCTAAAAATTAACATTTCTTAACAAGTTGGATATGGAACACTAATTGAAATCAATTCTGTCTTAAATCTAGCATTAAACACAAAACACATTTTAGCAGAACATTGAAAGTTGTAATTTATGATTACATTATGTTCTACCAGTTTAAGCATTGTTACCAGATATAACAGTTAAGTCTGCCCAAGTATTACTTAACGTAGAGAAAAGCTTTTTCTAAGAAGATTTAGAAATAATTAATACTAGCAATAACAGAAAAATACATTATCTTTTTATTAATATGCAGTGAATTGATTTGTCAGACAAGGTTAGACAGATACAATAACGTATTTTTCTTCTAAATCAGTACATTGGTTGATTGCAGAAGATTTTAACTTTGAAAGCTACAGAAAGTTGTAAAATGTACTCAGGATTTAAAGAATGGTCAGAGGTAAACTACCATACTCCTGGGAAAATGCACAATATGGCAAAACAAAAGAAAATCCATTTTATTACTATTTTTTTTAATGGTTAAACACCTTACAGAGTTTATTTTTCAGGAAATTTAATATACCTGCCTTTGTTCAAATAAATAGGAATTTGTGATTAGGTTCTCAGCAGTACCTCAGTATCACAGAGATACTCTATGAAACTTGTTCATGCATGCCATTCTAACCATGGCAGGAAACCATCCGCACTTGTGAAAGGAAAATGATGAAACTATAGTTCCAGGATTTCACAAAGTCACAGTTCTTCCTGACCATAACCTGCAGGCCAGATACAGACTGCCAGGTCAATTCAGCTGACACTGAAGCTTGCTCTCTTTTTCTCTTTTATTTGGATTAATAGCCTTTTCTCTATCCATACATCCTCTGCAGCAGCACTATTTTACTCAAACTTTTTTATTCCATGATATTGTATAATGACTACACTGGAATAAATGATGGCTTTACAACAGCCTGCTTGACGATGGCTGCTCACACATACAATTGCATGACTATCATATGTCTGGAACTACAGCTTCTGCCATGAAATTAACCATTAATCCATCCTGTGGTCAGGGCTACTTCTTCAGATGGGCATTTTGGCCATGAGATAAACTATTCACAATTATGTGACAGCAAAGAGCTCAGTACATTGTTCTGGACAAACCAGTTTTGATTCAGGAAATTAATACACAATTATGCTTAATTTATTACCAATTTTACACAAACTTCTGATCAGTGATTCAAGAATTCAAAAGAAAGAGGACACACAGAATCAAGGAAGTTAATTAAACAGTTTTACTTCATTTTCACCAGGCTCAACTTCAAACATGTACCCTCCCCTTCTTTTCCTCAATTTCCTTTTGCCTTAGTGGTACCAAGGTGAAAGGAAGCACAGGAAGATGAGGTAGGTGCTCTCTTTTTGCTTTGCCCCACCTCGCCCACCATTGTACTTAACATTTTGCTCATCTTTCCCCTCCTTTTTGCCTCTTCAGGTTTCCACATTACCCTGTTTCTGAATGTTTCTCCTCCAGTGTGGGTCATCCGTGGTCTACATTTGCTCAAGTCCCCTTCTGCAGAACAGTACTTTCACAAGCTGTCAACCTCTCTGAGGTGTTCTCACTCCAGCAGGTGTCACCCACAGTCCCTTTAGAAGTCCAAGCCCTTTGGCAGGAGGGCCTCTTTCCAAGAGTGCCTCCAACAATCCCTCCAGCAGCATCTCTAGCAGCACGTATGCAGAAGCATCTCTGCCCCAAAGCAGTTGTCACTCTCAAAAATTTCTGGGAGCGGGCACCACATGTTCCTCTGACTAGTGGGAATTTTGACATGTGAGAGATTGCTCACACCAGCTTCACAGGATGCTGTTTGTGAATGGCACATGGTAGCTCATGGCCTCCTCCCACACAGGTCACCACCTCAGCCATCTGCTAGTAAAAGTTTTAGCTTTGCACATGTCCAAAGCTTATCTGTCTTACCTAAGAGGCTACATGACCTAACTGAAAATTTCAGCATAACTTCTGGAATATTTTCCATCCATTGTGTGGTAGAAATTCTTGCTCAGCCTCCTATGGGAATACCATCTTTTTGTAAGTATTTTTTCACTCAATTTTTTAAATGGGAGGAAACCATAGAAAAAATTAATCCTTCCAGTTTCTCAAACCCTTGCCTAGCAACCACATCTGGAGAATCCCTACAACAGCTGCACAGGCAAAGGAGAATTTTTAACAGTGTGATTTAAGAACATCCTATAACTTTCTGTAAGAATATTGGGAAATTGCATACATGCACTAGTAATCTCTACTTTTTTTTTGTGTAATTAGACCTTTTAGCACCTCTCAACACAGAATGTCAGATCATCTGGTTTCATTGTACTGCCTTATGAAAGTTATTTTCCTGCAAGCAAGCTATCTCTGACATGATAGCAAATGTAGGGACAGTTTACTAGCACTCTTAAATTAGTTTACATACCAGAAATACTTTTTCAGACTAAAAGCTGACATCTCACTGAGATCAACCCTGACAGCCACAGACATCCATGGCTGCAGTTGTATCAAATTATTTTATTGCCAGCAAGAAACACTCAATGACATTTAAAATTGACATTTTTCTCAGTTTTCCAAAAATTTTACTAATACTCTGTTAATGGTAACTGTGAGAGAGGAAGTGCTAAAGATATGAAATCACCATGAGGTACTATTTTTTTTTTTTTTAATCTTCCTCTCCCCCCCCATTTTAAAGAGAACTTCATTAAGAATAGATGTAGTGCAAGCTATAGATAACAACAAAGTGAGGTAGTTGCACACTGCTTAAAATGAGATTTGAATAGTCCATGGAAAAATGCAATACAGTTTCTAACACCTATAAAAAGTTAGGAAAATTGGTCTGTGTCTCTAAAAGGTGACATAACTGACAGCTCAGCTGAAATGCCTCCAAGATTATTTCAGTTGGAAGAGACTTACAACAATCATCTAGTCCAAAATGCCTTTCCAATTCAGGACTGACCAAATTAAAACATATTATTAAGGGCATTTTTCAAATCCCTCTTAAACACTTACAGGCTCAGGGCATCAATCACTTCTCCGGGATGTCTGTTTTAAAGCAGGACATAATGTGTCATGGTAGCACATGCAAAAAATAATACTAACAGTCTTAGTTCTGATCTCTAATTATGTTTAACGGTCAATGTGTGGCTGTGCATTTTATTCTTGTCACAAATTAGATCAATTTGATTGCTAGATATAATCTTCTTTTTTTTTCCCTTTGTTGTCTTCATCCTAATATACTAACTTTCTTAATAATCCTCTTTAAAAATCTCATTTGATCTAATAAATTGGTTCATTTTTTTTTTTTGTATTGTATAATAAGTAAAAAAGACAAATATAAAAACGTCATAAATTTTTGGAGTGTATTAAGGTAATTACTTTTTAAGGGAGGAACTCTGTACTGCTGCAGCCTGGATTATATAAAAACACAGGCTTTTGTTGCTTAGGTGATATCATAGCAGGAAGGCAAGCATAAGAAAGCCGGAAAAAAAAAAAATCTGTCTTCTTACATGTGATTGTTCTTAACATATAGATCATAACCTGACCCTACTATTTTGGAAGACTGATATTCATTCAGTCTCATATTACAGACACTCTTTACCTATTGCATTAACTACAAGGAAATGTGATCATCTGAGGAAAGAAGTGAAGTCATAGATGGCATATCCAGATAAAAAGAAGTTTTTGAGAAAGTGGCATCACAAAAGCCATTAACTCTGAATCAGAAGCTAAAGCCCCTAGCTGTCAGTTGTTCAAAACAGAATGTGAAATAAGGCAAGCAATAACCTTTTCTCCCTTGAGCCTTCCTTTTAGCTTTTGCCTATAGTGTTGTCAACCTAGACTTCTCAAGCTGTACCAGAGAGGCATTCCATTTTCTATAGTAATTATCCTCCATTTTTCAGTAAATGTTTCATACTGCTGTGAAACAAAATTGAAATCAGCCCAGTGGAAAATAGGGAAGAAGGTCGACCTGGAATAGAGGGCAATAAATAAAATTATTGATTTGCAGACCAGATTACTCTGTTCAGTGTGAGAGTGGGTGTCATTTCTGAAGTATTTAAAAGGCTAGTAACAGGTGGTCATTGGAAGTATGATCACATTCTTTATAAGAAGAGAAAAAAAGATCTCAATAAGATAGAGTTCATTAAATACAACTAACTCACTAGCCAATGTATGTATACATATATAACTGTATTTGGTAAAGCTCTTAGCATATATTTTAAAATATATTAAAATCCAATGGTATTTAAATAGCTTCATGATTTTTCTGAGACAAATAAAGTGACCCTGCCTAACAAATTTTGTGCTCCCATTTGTTAAAATCTATGTCTTACCAGTTGCTAAAAACATAAATGTCTGAAATGAGGCATAGCATTGTGCTCACCTGGAGACTTCTTGTTCAACGGCAATCTATGTGTGTATATATACAGCTAATAGAATCATGGGGTTTTATCACTATGAATTCTTCAAAAGGAGCAAAAAGTAACACTTTAGAGTGTTAACACTAACAATGTAAGACAGAAATACGTCATTCATATTCAAATGGATAAGAAGTCAAATGCTGAAAGCTTTTTTCTAATTCCAGAAGTTTATAGTCTTCCTCCCTTACAGTTAATTTTGGATGATAAGTTTTAATGCAAGTGTGTGTAAGATGATTTTGATGCATAATAAGGGTAGATAAAAATATTTTGAGATATGTCCAAAGTAAAATGTTCATCATGGTGATATTTTTCTATAAACACAGGTGTCAGAAGGCTTAAAAATCAGTCCGAACAAGCTCTTACAACTTCAGAAAAAGTCTTGAGTTAAGACAGTTCTTTCTATTTATCTGTTGTGTCAAACTAGGACCATATTCCAACCTTAAAAATATAAAAAAGGAACTCAGGAATCTTAATAATATTATTTTAAATTATTCCAAACTACTTTCTATACTTCACTTTAGTAAAGGTGTGCAATGACTGTCTCATTAAACTTACTGGGTAGGTATGCAATACATCCAGTGAACTGCCCAGAAGTAAGTCCCTTTGGGACTGCGTTTGTTGCCTGCACAGGCAATGAATCTGTAAGCAATGCTGCAGGTGTCACCAGACTGCATTCAAGACTCATGGATCAGCTAAGTGTACTCAGCTGCCCAGCAAAATGCTAACAAACTTGGCCATGCCCTGTTGTTCTTGCATTTCAGCTGCAGTGTGCAGACATGCACATAATGTCTCCTCAAGTTCAGCTGGGGCAGAAACAGGCCAGCAAGTCTCCCATCCAGCATTCAATACTGAAATGGCCTGAGGGTCTCTGCTGCAGCAATTTTCTCTCTGAGCTCTTCAAGAAGACATAATCCTTTGCAGCCAGAAAAAAACTCTTGAAAAATCAGCTGGGAATACTGAGAAAGACTAAGACAATTAAGCACACTCCTAAACCCCTTAAGCTCACTCAGCAGTAAGGGACAAACAGATTGCTGACTACTGAGAAAGGCTGGACATATTCAAGTCTGTGGGGCTGGACTAGTATAAACACAGACAACTGCTGTTATAAAGCCAGTCTGCCAGCAGGAGAAGTTCCTGATCTCTAGAAAAGGGTTAAGACTACACTTTTTTAAAGCAATACATTAAGACTTATGCAGAATTAAAAATAATACAATTAATGAAATTGGGATCAGTGTCTTCCACCAAAAGCAGACATGTTTACCTTGGTAAACAAAGTGAAACCCTCTGGCTGATGCCCCACTCTTAGCACTGAATCGCAGAAGAATTTGATTAGATGTAGCCAAAGGTAATGTCTCTCCTACAAATGGAAACAGAAAATAAATACACAAACCAGAAAAAACAGTTATATCTATTCAATACGTAATAAAATATACTGTTAAGACACAGTTTCGTGCTTTCCTCTACAGGTAAAGAAAACATAAATAAAATCGTACAAAATTAAATTTGTCATTGCCAGAATAAAAAAGACTTTGTGATTCAACAAGAGAAACTTTCTGGAATTTACTGCAGCAGCTGGAACGAGAGCTCCGATAAACCACCTGACTGAAAAACCCTGCTGCTGCTTGGGGCCAAAATTATCAGAAGACTTTATAGCTAACGCTTTTCTGTGAATGAGAGTTTTACTTTACCTTGCACAACACATTAAACAAATTAAAGTGTTTGAAAAATGTCACAGGGATCTTCATGGAATGTTTACAATTTCAAGACTAAAACTGAGAGAGAGCAAACACATGACTTGTTTTATGTAGTGGTTTCAATAAAATATATGGTCACCCATGAACTATATTACATAATTAACTTTCTTTTAACATTACAAATTTTATTTCTGATTTGAGGATTAATAAAAATATTAAATATATTTATCTCCTTTCCTGACATATCTATCAGCAGTCATGATAAACGTTCAATAATGAAATATTATAGACAAAATTGCAGTACTTCTACAATGACTCCAGTACATATGACTACTGATTTTATTCTCCCTTGACTGCATAAGCCTATATTTTATGAAATTCTACAGAAATGAAAGATGACTTAAAATATCACATATAACTAGATATGTAATTCTTTCACTTTCATTAATTTTATATTATTGCAACAAGTGATTCCATGCAGTGGAATCCTATCCTGAATCAATGTAAATTAGATATGTCACAAGGAATAAATAAAAATCAGAATTTTAAATTCTAATATTTTTAAATGTCTGCTGTGAAAACAGACATTAGTTTCAATGTTTATATGACAGTTTGATGCAGTAAAATTTTATGCTGGGATGAGCTGTTTCTTAAATTTAAAGATTTGATTTTGTTTTGTTGCTGAAGTTTTGTCAGTAATTAAACAAATCTTAGAAATTTTTGTGAACTCTTATTATGACACAAATAACTGGATTCACCAGAGAAAAATTAAGAGCTGAGCTTTTCATGTAATAATATATTTACTATAAATCCAATAGATATGCTACATTCTTTTCCTATGAAGTATTTCTCCAATTATTCAAAATAAAAACCAAGAAGATGTGAATGGCCCTGTACAGCAAAAATATTAAACTCACATATAAACTCCCCTAAATACTAGAAGTGTTTGATAAAACACATTCATAGCTGCAGAAATATTAAAAATACACTTAAATATCACTGAAGATGAACACATTCATTATATATGCATGCATTGGAAATTTGACCATGTTGAAATCCATATAAGCTTAATTATGATTTCACAAGGTCAACATTTTGTTACAGTTACCTGAATGCAACAGCTGGCCTGCTTTTAGTCTAAATACATGTTTGCATACAGATAATGGTGTTTTGTAAATACAAGAAATTTGTGCTTAAATTAGCCATTCAGAATATGTAGATGTGTATTTCAAAAAGCTTAGGGCCAGAGAAGACAATTAAACCCTCCAATCTGCCCTCTTACATAGAGATCTGAGAACTTCATTCAACTATTCTACACTCATCCTAGTGATCTGTCCTTGCCTAACCATATGTTCCAGAATAATGTCTTGATTCAAAGATTTAGAAGGGTATTCCATTTCCCTTAACGTCCTGTTCCAAAAACTTTATTTCTAAAGTAAATTCATAATATTCTCTTGATAATTTTTCACATACGGAGATGTGTAAGAAATGGATACCTCTTTCCTTTGTTATTTACCTGAGTGGGATCCAGACAGAGAACTAAGGAGTCTAGCCTGAGAGTTTTCTCCATCAAATAATTCTGCCACATCATTCAAAGCTGTCTGAAAATAGGCAAATTGTCCAAACACAACTACAATAAAGAAAAAAGGAAAAAAAAAGGGAAAAGAAAAAGAAAAGTATAGAGAGGAAATAAAATAAAAAGAGAGGAGATAAAAGAAGAACTTAGTCTTCAAAATTGAATTTAAGACTGTATTTCTGTTTGTCTTATTTATTAATGAATTCCTGCATTAAGTTTTCCAACTTATATAATCATCTAACGTGATAAAACAGCTGCATTAAACTTACATGCAAAAATATCTTTTTTGTTTTCATTACTTCCATATTTTTATATGAAACCAAAATCATTAGATCATGCTTTCACCAAAACTGTGACCTCCAGTCAAACAAGTCTTACTGCTTAGGTACCAATGAGAATAAGAAAATGGGATATCTAAACAGAAAGGTTTGCACCAAAATTACATTGCCAAATATAGAAACGGCTAAGCACCATCTGTTATCACATAGCATTAGTTGCTTTTCTGGCTTTATTCTGAGGAAGATTTTTTCAAACCGATTTGCCAAATTTTTAGATTTTCATTAGTACTTGTTTTATCAGAAGGTTATAAAAACTGATCAAATATTAAAATTGCCAGTGTGCTACCAGCTTTGACATATTGCTACACTTAATTTGCACTTCAGCTGGACATAACTTAAAATGTATTATTAAATAATTTAATATACATCTCACTAGTAAATATGGAATAGTCCACCAAATTCAAATATCATATAGCAATAGAAACATGAAGTAAAATCTAGTCAATAAAAATATTATTTTTTCACTCTAGCCACCTATATTTTGTTTACAGCTGAGTCCTTACAGGCTTCATTGTATGCAGAAAGTACCAAATGCATTTAGTTGCTGTGAATTAAGCCTCTTGGAAAATAAGTAGTAAAATGAATCTTACTGCTATTTGTCTGGACTTAGGAAAAACCTGCTTTGCAGAAAACTACACCTTACATACAATTGCTTGAATTTTAGAGATTCTGTCCAAGTATTTCAACACATTGAAATAATCAGTTTTGTGATTTTTCACGAACATTTCTGGTACTTTCATGTAGAATTTCTTCCTTTCCCTCCCCTGAACATCTTTAGTAAATGTGATCCCGCTCATCTCGCCCTTATCAAAACATGAAAAACAAAAATTTAAAATTTAAGAGTAATATAAGAGCTTGTTTTCTGACACCTGATTTTACTTTGCAGGAAGCTTGAATGAATGATTATCCTATCATGACGATTAATATAAACAATTAAGGTATTCAGGATATGCTTAGATAGCAAACATAGACATCTGTCTTATCTGAAGTCAGTTGATTACTTTAGAGAGAAGCAAAAGGTTAAAAGCCTAGAATAATTTTCCATGTCAGGAATGTATTTAGTTTTTATAAATAATTTGCTATGCAGTGTAAACCTAAGGTCATTACCACACATAAAGGATATTTGAACAGTAGGACAATGATAATGATTGATAAATCAATAGAAAAAATTCTTACCAAATTCTTTAGGGACAGTTATTGAATAATGGCAAGTCTGTCCAGCAGTGTAATTATGAGGATAATTTGGTGATAAAACCACTCCCTCTGATCCAGTATACTGCCCTCCACACGGTGCTGGAAAAAAACATAAAGGAACAGGTTGTATTAATTAGAGCTGTCCATATTAGTCAGGTCTGAAAAAAAAAAAAAAATCTAAAGATCACTAAATGACTCTTTTGCTTTTGTTTGGTTTACCTGTACTGAAATATCTAGAGGTTCTTTCTCAGGAGAAAATTAGAGTACATGCAAGTTTTACTTGACTACAAGTATTCATATAGGAATTTGAAAGATTAAACGCAGGCTTTACGTTGGGTTTTCATTTGAGTATCTGTCTATATGAGTCCATGTTAAAACTCAGATCAGGAAAATATATGGTACTGATTAAAAATAGCACAGAGGAATACACACCTATGCTGACACTACCCTATACAGAATGCCAAAAATTCTGCTTTGTGAAAGTATGCAAAATTGCTTTATTTCATATCTTCATAGATGATTATGAAAAGAGCACATAGATTATACATATCAAAAAACTTTGGCTTCATATGTATGTAAAAAAGAAAAACAACAGGAAGGTAAGATAAAAATGTTAGAGCTACAGAAGTTAGAAGACATATTTAAGAATAGTGGAGTTAAAATCCCCAAGTCAAGATTTATATGAGTAGTAATTCTGTCTGTATCACTAGAAAAACAGTGAACAGTGTATGCATGGCATATTCCTGTATGTACAGGCTGTAAATTGCACAATAAGGGACACTTAAAAAAAAGTATTGCTGCCCCTCTTCCCAAATTTAGGCTAAGCCTCACTTCCTATCAAAGTCTTCATTAAAATATAAGTCTCATATTAAATTAGTTACATGCAATTCAGTGTTCTTTTTATTGTGAGAAATGATTTTATAAAAAACTTTAGTTTTCACTAGAATAACAGATTGTTGTAAGAAGTTATCTTACCCAAGAAACCAATAATGAAATTATTTTATAAATAAATAAATGGATAAATAAGGTTATTAAAAATAGCATAGTGACATTAATTTGCTTTTAAGCAAGGAAAATATCATTCCACTATAAGGAATAAAGTACATCAATGTTACTCTGCTTTGGGAATCTTGCATATAGCAGAGGACAATCTAACAACCTCCTGGAAACTAACTCAGAGGAAGACCTATGGCGGATGTGGAAACCAAGGTCATTGATGTGGGGCTATGAAAGTTCCATGTTACCAACTCCTGGCTCTGCAGACCTGGATCATGTGCTCATGTGAAGCTCTGCCTAGTGAGTGAGTTTTCAACTCTTCCTTTGCTTTGGACATTCTTGGCTCTTAGCCCTTATTGAGCAGACCTGCTCTTTCTGCTCCCTGACAAGTCTTTAAAATAATGCTTGAAATATCTGCACGAACTTGACTTCCTTATACAAAAAGGCGGCAATTAATACTACAAATCCATGTCTTCTCTTAGCTGCTTATATGAATAATTCAAAAATCCAGTGTAATGATAGAAGATGAGAAGTTTGATCTAACAGTAGGCAGAATAGGATTATGTGGCTGAGGTGAAACTCAAATATCACAAGGAATTAGTTCATCGCATGAATTTAAAAATCTTCATTTCTCTTCTTGCTTTGCGGATATCAGAAACTATGCCACAAAGTCTGATTACCACATGAAATTTTCTAGTCATGAACATTTTGTTGCAATGAAGGTGTATGGCACTTAATTTAGAACAAACTCTAAATTTATGGAGTTACAGAAATATTTCATTCTAAAATGTGTTTTTCTATAACTAAAAATCTAAAATTTTGCAGGAGATTATTTTTCACATAAACCAATTAGTACTTTATAGACTTTATTGACTAATATATGTAACTTCTTTTTGATTTGTTAAAATTGTTCCATATACATATATATTTATACAACACAAACACTGAAACAAAGAATAGAGGATAAATTAGTTAGCCACAGTTCTGAGACATCATTTTAATTTTCTGGCTCAGTAACTATAATTCTTATCCCAAGGTGAGAATTAATGCAGTATTGAGATCGTTGTGATAGCTATTCTAAATAATACTGGGTGTCTAAAGAATCTTACATATAACATTGCAATCATTATATGAACACGTGTTGATTCCAGAAGTGAATGACATTTTTAAATACTTAATACATTTTTGACTAAGCTGTAGACCAATATTCATTTTAATTCTTATTTTTACCTTTTTTTTTTTTTTTTTTTTTTTTTTTTTTTTTTTTTTTTTTTTTTTTTTTTCCACAGGATGAATGCGTAGAACTAAATAGCCTCAGGGACTGAGAAATTTAATTCACTGGGTGGGCAAGGGAAATAGTAAGCAAACAGTACATACCATTACAAGATGGCAAGGCTCTATTCCAAGCAGGCTTTCCATCTGCACCTATTACACACGTTATAGTTGAAGGTTCGACAATCTTATATCCAGAATCACACTGGTAAGTAATAGCTGAACCAAGCTTAAAGTCTGTTCCAATTCTTGTGCCGTTCATGATGTTTCCAGGATCAAAACAAGCTTCCCGTGGCTTTTCTGTTAAAATGAATTACAGTAAATCTATATACACTTTCAATTAATAAAAAAATATAAATCTATATACACTTTCAATTAAATAAAATTAATTATTCAACAACTTAATAATATATTATTCTTGTTGAATCATGGATCGAGGATGCTTGTTTAAGATTGATTATCTGGAAGAGGAAATTGTAAGGAAGCTGAAACTGAATGACTTCAATAAAGTTTAGTATTTAATATTTAGAAGAAAAATGACCAGTTCTAGAATTCACCACCTCTATATGTATATTGGTAACAAAAGGAAGACTAGGGGAAATGTGGGTCCTCTCCAGAAAGAAATGGGAGACATGTTTACCCATGGGGGATGGGGAAAATGTTAAAAACAAGGGCGTGTAACGATTGGGCAAGGGAGAGTGGCTTTAAACTGACAGAGGGTAGGTTTAGATTAGATATAAGGAAGTAATATTTTTACCACAAGGGTGGTCAGGCAGTGGAACAGGTTGCCCAGAGAAGTTTTGAATGTCCCCTCCCTGGAAATGTTCAAGGTCATGTTGGATGGAGCTTTGATAAACCCAGCTGAGAGGAAGGTGTCCCTACCATGGCAGGGGGTTGGAACTAGATGATCTTTAAGCCTCTTCCAACTCAAAGTGTTCTATAATTTTACATATTTTATATAAAGTACTGAATAATATACATAAGAAAATTATTAGGCAAAAGCATACTGTCTATTGACTACAATAACATTTTCAATATAGCATTCTGTTCTTGTATCTTTTATTTTTATCTCATTGTAATTTCATTTGATTTTCAGTTGCATAGAAGAACTCATATCACACTGTGCTGAGAATAAAAAATAGACGCATAGTAAAAATGTGTATGCACATTTTAACTGTCATCTTTATCTCTTCATCTCCTTCTGCTCAACATCTCATTTTCTTTCCTTGCAGGCCTTTCAGACTTCCTGGAACAAATTGTTTTCCCATTTTTTTGAAATTTTGTTTAGACAAGGACAAAGAGTCTAAGATTTCATTTATGGCAATATGGCAATTACTTTGAGAAGAAGAACCTTGCACACGTGGAGAATAATGCATGATCTGGATGATGGATGAAGACTAAATATAAAAAGGGTTTTATGGTTTTTTTTACACTTTTTCTCTATTATAGGTATATTTTTTCTGTATTTCTTAGATATTTTTGTCCTTCATTTTTAACATGTACTTTAATACGGTTTGCTTTAGTTGTCAAGAATGAGAAGCTGAGGCAGCACTTCTCCTGCTGAAATACAGCTTGATAAAACTCAGCAAAGATTATAATCAAGCCACAGACAACATCTCTGACTGGAGAAGAGACCAGCATCTTTAATGATTGTCTGGCTTTAATAAACAGTCAGCATAATCCAGTCTCTATCTAGTAAGATGCACCCCTTCAAAAAAAAAAAAAAAAAAAAAAAAAAAAAAAAAAAGCAAATATTATCCAGTAGTATGAATTAAAAAAATGAATTTCAAGATTCAAACCTATGTGGAAAGGAAAATGTATTGGTATGTATTGACAAGAAAGAAGAAGCAGTCAGGTGGTCTTCTTGGGTATGAAAATTTCACTATTGTCAAACTTTTTTCCAAATGTTACTTTTGATGTGCATCTTGTGACTATTTTTCTTTTTTTTTTTTTGAAGACAAAAATGTGCATAGGTGATATGAAAGTGATTAAATGAAATAGGATTTCTGTGTTTCTTTAAATATTAACAGAGAACAGCTTTTAAAACATACATTGATATGTAAAGAAATTTGGCAGTTCAGTATGTGTATATACAGAAGTAAACAGATTTGAATCTCAATAATTATTAAATAACATTTTTCCTTTTATTTAGACTGGGAACAGTACCTTTATAGTCAATGGCAAACCCTGACATTCCAACAGAAGCATCACTGCGGAAAGCCAAAAACAGACTGTTGCCACTGCTCTCTATTCTTTCAGGAGCCTGTGAGCCTTGGAAACTGCCAATTAGAGGGCTGTTGGAATCTTCTCCTTCATAAATATGTAGAAAGTCATAACTGGGTTCCATATTGAAACTGAAAATAAAGGGGAAAAAAATTAAGTCTTTGGGGTTTTAATGAGTTAAACATTACTGTGACTATAGTTGACAATTTTCTGCCTAATACATTTTCTTCCCCAGAAATAAATGTCTTTAAATATGATTCACAGTAAAAATTCACTGTGGAGTTCTTCTTATCATTGATATGAACACATTCAGCTTTCCAAAAGCCATTCTGAATATCCTCCTTAAATACTTTTCTCAAGATCACAGAATCATGATTCAGAAAGTCTGCTTCTTGCCAGAGGAATGATCCAGAAAACTAGCTTGAATTAAAAGTCCAGCTTTTAGTTGGCTAAACTGGATGATACTAAAATCCACCCATTACAAACATGTTTATAATTTTAGAAACAAGATGCTTTTGTATGGATAGACCATTATCTTGGAACTTGTCTTTGTTCTTACCCAGATTATATCAGACATGATAAACTAATATGAACTAATATTAGTTCTCACTAAACCATCTGTATTATGCTACATTTGATGACATCTATATGTCTTACAAAGTAATTATAACGACATTATAAATAGAATGTCTTTTTAGAGGAATTTGAGATGAGTTCTGAGGCAAAAGATAAACCTCTGGCAGTTCTATGAGAAAGGTATACAGAGGAACACTGAAGAAAATATAAGAAAATTAAAAAGAGCAGGCAAGGACTCAGTCAGGTGAATAGATTTTTTTTTTCTATTTATCTTTGGAGAACAAAATAATTAAATATTTGTCTTTTCCTCATGTGTGATGGTCAGAACTTGTCTATCAAGTAGTACTGTTAGATGTAAACGTTTCCAAATTGTATAAGAGGCATATCTTTAGCTAAATAATCAGCAGAAAACATTTTCATAATGCCAAATGGAAACAACTTCATCTAATGAATAATATTTTATTCCCTATTTTCAAGAGGTAAGAGAAGCCAGAAAAATACTTTAAAATATTTCCTAAGACATAATTTTTAGTTGAGAATTTTAGAAGTGATAAAAGGAATAGAAACCTAAAGACCAAAACCAAGGAAAATCAAATTGTATGGAGCAATGGTTTTCAATCTTTCTGTAGAAATTGCACATTAGACAAAACATAATGTATTTCCCTATTCTCAGTCCACATTCACATCCTGTGCAGTCACTGCTGTCTTCTCCAAGACAGTTCCTTGAGAATAGCACAGGCTAGCTGTAGCATACTGCGTAAGAATGAGAAAGGTTAGGTGAAATGAACAGAAAATGGTATGTTAAATAGGTTTAGCAGATGTCAAAGAAACATTATTTCTTCTGCTCTCCATCATCTGCCAAAGGTCTTGGGACCCTGGGGAAATCCCTGCTCTCTGGAAGGTGGCCAATGTTACTGCAATTTACAAGAAGGCTGTGAGAAAAGAGCCATGGAAATCCAGGGCTGTCTAACCGCAGCTACTGAAAAGTATGTGTATTACTGGACTGCAACCATTTAGAAAATTTATTGGAAGTATAGCATAAACAGAAAATTCCATTTTATTTCTCATATTGTATTCCCTACAATAATACAAACAAATGTGAATACTGAGTAACTGTAAGTTTCTTTCATGTTATTTGAAATGGAGCATTTGGGTCCATTATTTAGGCAAGCCACAGAAATATGCTGCTTACTAAACTTATCATGTGACATCTGTAAGAGTGTAATTAGTGCAGAACTATTCTCATCAACAATGCTATTTGATCGAAAACCAGAATAACAGAATTACTGTATTTTTTACTATGTAATTGCAAGTACCTTTGGATTCTGTTCTTTAATTTCGTGTTTACCAATAGTTTTCAGAAAATAAACTGCAGCCCAGAATTAAATAAATTGGAAATTTTTGTTTGTTTGTTTGATATTGTTTGGTTGTTGTTGTTGTTTTGGTTTTATGGGTTTTTTTTAAAGAAAGGGTACAAATATTATACAGCAACATTCTAAACGTACCACTATCTCTTCCTAAAAGAATCACAACTGACCAACATTCCACTGAAGTTAACAACAATGTTACCTTACCATTCCTAGCTTGAAAATCACACTTAAAATGTAGTATCAAAAAATGAAAAAGAAAAAAAGGATTTGTATTCATAGATATAGCAAGCAAAATGATTATATAGGACTGATTCAATTAGAAATGACAGACAGAATGCATAAATATGACTATATCCCTGAACTTCAACTTGTAAAAATCTATGCAACACATATAGGTTAATTATGGAACATGGAGAAAAAATTTAAAATTATGATACAACATTATCTCAGTGTCTTTTATCTCTTGACTAAGTAGAATAATATTTTTTTCTGATTTATACACTTAAGCAAAGTATATTTCGGCTGTACTTTTAAAAACCTGAAAGAGCTGACTTAAGGACTGAATTTCCACTACACTATAAGTCTCAACTCTTAGTTACAATAGCATAAATCAAACATTTCTACAAATTGATATGGTCTTTCAAGGATTTTTTGTTTGATTTGTCACAGAAAATTTTGTTCTTCAGGAATATATTATATAGCAAACGTACATATAGCTACATATTTTTCTTTTACATTATTTAGAATTAATGATATAGCAAATATTAAATGTATGCTCCAAGTCGTAGATAGAGAACTTAAGAAATTATAAATATTGCCATTTTTAGATTTGACATTTTAGACACCTTAAAACAGAGGCATTCATTGAGAAATGGTACCTTTTGAATATCAAGGCAATGACAAAGTCAGGGTTTACTTTTATTCTCCAGTCACATTCTTTCCCAGGAGGATAAGGCTGTGGATAGTTAGGCGATAAAATAACTCCTGCTGGGCCTGTCAGATTTCCTCCACATGCAGCTGTCACAATGTAAAAAGAAATAGGAATATGGTCACATGTTAAATTCACAAGCACATATTAACTGTTAAGCAGGAGTAAAATATCTTCTACATTTACCTAATTTAATACTATTTTTTTAAAAAACAGAACTTTCCCACTTCCTGTTAGCAAAAAATTTTCTATTTTCCTTTTTAAATAATGACCTCTGTTCATATTCGAAAGAGGTACAGGAAGAAATCTTTCTAAAGGAATAAAAATATGAAGCTAAATAGGAAGTCCTGTATATTTTTGGTATTACTTAACATGCTGAAATTTTCTTATGTACTGGAATACTTTAAGAACAGGGAAAGCTCAATAGGAGGGCTCAAGTTGCAGTTTCTATTTACCATAGATGTTGCAGAAACCAGTTTGATTCACTTAGTAAAAACATTACCCAAATCAAAAATCAAATACATTCATTTAGTTACTGTGAATTGAACCTTTAAATAGATAAGGGAATCCTGCTCTCATGGGTGATAATCACATCTACAAAGTCTAACAAAAGTAAGCCTAACAAAAAAGTAAAGTAGTCAAGACAGGCTGCATCTACATTGCCAAGCCAACCAAACTAAGAGAAACACATTGATAGTGCAAACCAGCTGTTACTAAGTACTTGGAATCTACACTAACATTTTAAAGAGATTTCTTTTCAGGCCATTCCATTTATAAGTCAGCATACTAAAGTAAGGACTTTACAAAAATCTTAAAATGATATATAATGACTTTACAGAACTCTTAAGGTTTCTACTATTGTCATGTCTACACTAAATATTACTTTAATCTGCTTTCCCCTTCAAAGTAACTTCGAGTATATAGAAGAATAACAGTAACTATGTATATATTTTTTGCCCAAAGGGATTCTCTTTCTTTCTGTCTTATTTCCTTCTTTCTTTTAGGTTTGTTGAGTTGAAGTTTTATGCTAGACTGTAAAGAAATATGGAGTGATTACAACTGGTATCTAAAGGAAAATATGAATCCTCTAGACTTAGATACCATCTATCTATATATATATATAACACTTTAATTTTTTGTTTAGATATTTACTTTGTGAATTATCCAAATATGTTTAGTAAGCATTTTCATACTGCTTTATACACTGCACAGTATATCCAGAAGACAATACTCAGATTATGCACTTCTCCAGTTCTGTTACATGATTAGGAGTGAGAGGAATTATCCTCCATTTTCTTGAATCTTTCACAGTATTTTTACTTCAGAGAAACAGAGAGACTGCAGTTGTTTAAGGATATGCTATTTTGGAAAGTGCCTCTCCAAAATGCCTTGTAGAAAGAAAAAGCATCATGCTTATCCCAGTGATATTGTATCTGGGTTTTAGGATTGCTAAAGTAAGTAATCATTTAATTATAAATCACTAGGCAACAAAATAACAAGGATTTTTAAATTACTATGCTTAGCAGATAAATTTGCAGATGTTGATTACTCTTAGAAAACCTACATTAATGACCTAAAAGGTACAACTCAGTAAGACTTCTAAACCTGTTATTATTGTCTACTGACAAGAACCTCAGTGAAACCTTTATACCATTACGGATCCACCCTCTCTTGCTGCTATGGAAATATATCTAATTTCTTTCAACAACATGGTTGCTTGGATCCCCTTCTCTGCATCTACTTTTCCTACTAAGTATCTATCTTCCAAGGTATTGCACAGGATGGGTATTTAATATGTAAGATAACTCAATATTAAATATATATATAAAAATATATTTTTATATATATAAATCTTTTCAGAATAAATAATGGACTACAGTTTACATAACCAAACTATTACATAGAAGAACATTCTAAGAAAACAATTTCAGCATGATTTTTTAAATTCAAATCACTACATCTGTTTACTAATTTCTATTAGACTTTGTAATATTAAAACTTCTATGACATTTTAAGAATAAAGTAAGAAAATCACACCCAAAAATACTGTTAATCAAGAGAATAAGACTGACACTGTCTGCAAGTACAAAATAACTGAGTTCTGCAGATATCATCACTCCAGCATGAGCATCATATGCCCAGTAATTGAACAAGAAATATGATCTGTACTATTCCTAAATAGAGACTAACATCTCATCTTAATACCTATGCATGTAGGGGGATCAGGTTGCCAAAAGAATCGGTTGTTCAGTTGCACACATGTAATTTTAGCCTGCCCTTGCAGCTGATAGCCTGGGTCACAATGGAAGGTGGTGGTGTCTCCAGGTTCCCTGCTGTCTCCATATCTAGTGCCATTCTGTGGTGTCCCAGGATCATTACAAGTTGATGCAATGGAAGCTGCAAGGGAATGATGAAATAAAAGAGGTAAGGTATAGATACACAGATACCTATCCTGTGTAATTAAATGCACAATATGTTCACACTAGCATTCCAACCAGAGTCAGTATTTTCTACTCTTCAGGTAAAGCAGGAAAGCAGTTTGTTTCTTTACTTTTACAAAAATCTGCTCAATAAGATAACATCATGATTATGCTGATTTCCTGTCAGTATCTTTACTATAAAATGTGGACTGATTTTGTCCAGTTAACACATAAAAAGAACTAGTAATGCCTTTTCTCACTTTAATATTCTGGTTATCAAAACAGATTTGATTCCTTTTGCACAATAGGATAAGTATCATGTTGTAAATATTTTTTTTTACAGTCCTACTATCCTGCAGCATGCAAACAATCTTTACCCATCTGAGTAAATCAAACAGCAGTCAATGTGGCCCTTAAATTTTCATTTCAGGGGCAAGAAAAAAAAAAATCTTTTAGAGATCATTTAAACTGAATCTTATGATCATATCTCACTTATGATCAGTCTTCTGTAGCTGGATAGGGATTTTGCTTTCTAAAAGAGTGAATTATTTAAAAGTTATTTAAACTAAGCAAAGCAATCAGTATAGTGTGATTAAAGCAAATAATCACACAGAAAGTGGATACAGAAATCTACATCTACTATGAACTTCTGGAAGATTCCAGGTCTCTTCTGGCTTCAGGTTCTCTTCTATTGTCTCCAGGCATTCAGACATCCTGAGCGGTAATAAACGTTGCAGTCTTCCAAAGGAATGAGGTCCACCTCTGGAGACTAATGTCCCTACTGAATTGCACTCTGTTTCCTAACAGTCCTTACCCAAACATCTTTTTCAAAAACTGACTACAGCTGTAAACAAAACCAAAATAAAAAGTAATAAATCCAATTATGTCACAGTTCCCATTAATGGTACTGGTGTCTACCACCAGTATGCAACCTTTCTGACTATAATAATTCATTTTCTGAATTAACAGCTGCATCTACTCCTTCTGTCTGCACCAAAAGAGTACACCACTACAAGAAACAACAAGAGCAGCTAAACATTTGTAAACTTGAAACAACTACCAGGTTGTACAACTGGAAAAAATTTTGGGGTTTTCTTCCCTGTGTTGTAAATTTTCAGAAGAAAAAAAGGTTGGGGAAAAAAAAATGGATTACTGTAATTAACATACTTAGAAACACATTCTATTATTCACAGTGTTTTGTTATTCTTTTCATTTCAAAACAATAGGTCTCATACTTTGGATCATTCCTATATATAAATTAAGTAAAAGATATGGTAGGTTTTTAACCGTGGTGGACTTTTTTTCCACTAGGAATTAAAGTAATAGCTGTCACTACTAATGAGTACTGTGTAAGGATTCCCCAGGCACCACTCTGACAATTTATGTGACACCCCATAGTAATGCAGTTTACTAAAAGTATGTTTGGCCACAAGGGAATGAAAGCATGGTCATGAACTCAGAGAAGATTTTCCCGATTTGTCAGACAACAGCTCTGAACAATGGATTGCCCTAGTGCATATCTGTTAAAGACTTGCAATTCTTCCAAATAAATGAGAATAAGACTATCTTTGTCATTACTTGCTGTCTTTTCTTAACATATCTCTGAATAGATTCATTCTCTTCTTAAAAGGTTATGCTATAAAATATCTCAGCAAACATTTTCCTCATTTTAGCTGTGTCAAGTATGCATCAATTAGAATTTGCCTTCTAATATTAAATTCACTGTTAATCTCCATTTCTCATATACAAAGTTCTAAATTTTAAAAATTATCACAGATATTTATTAAACACAAAAATTGTCTTTACACTTTTGGTCTTGCAGCCTCAGAAGTTATTTCACGTATTTGAAACCAGCAATCTTTTTATTGTGCCAAATACACTTGATCCTAATTAAATAGAACACCAAACATTCAAACACTGACATGTCATCTGGTAAAGTGAACATTCAGACAGACTGTCAGCTTTTCAACTTGCCTCCTTTCCAAGTTGTTTTACTTTTCAAGATTCCAGAGAGATTTTGTAACTACATGAAAATTAGAAGTCTGATAGTTCTTCATTTGGTACTTTGCAAATATCCAAAGGGTATAGAGGTCATATGCATTTATAAGTAATCCAGAAATTAAAAATCACCAGCTTTGTGTCACTGCTCGTCCTTCATAGCATTTAACAAGTAAAACATATACACTGTAAAGCAAGGAAGGCAATAACTAATTTTTAGGCTCAAGAATGCAAAATCAAACTAAATGGCATAGTTAGACTTTTAAAAAATGACTGAGAAAAAATTTGATTTCTAAAATGGCATAGCCAGAAGATGAGATGTGACTGTCACAAAGCTGGAAAATAAGTAATTACTCCTTCTCATCTCTTGCATATGTGCTCTACGCCTTAAGGTTAGATGACACTCAGTGGGTTATTTAGTAATTCTCTGTACAGATTTCCCATCTCTTACTATCTCATCTGCTCAGTGGAACAACCTTCTTTGTGCATTAAAGATGGAACTCAGAGGTAGGTTCCAGAAGAACAGACAGCTCGAAAAACCACAGACAGCCAAGGAGTTCTCAGACCTCCATATGTAGACAGCCACTGTGTTAAGCCTCCCTGATTCTAATTAAAGAATCTTTCACAATCCCATTTTAGATTTTTTCTTTTGTATTTGATCCTCAAATTCAATTTCAAAGTTAATTTAAAATTGAACTGAAATTCAATAGGAGACTGCTTTTGAGAATATGACACTCTGTATTTGTAGACTTGTGAGCAAAATGTGAGATTTTTGGATAGTTTATCTTTTAAATTTGTTTTTTTACATAATTTTTAGTTTGTATTCTCTTTACCTCAAGGAAATAAAAACATATTCTTCATCCTTATAATATTCACTATGTCTGGGGTAACAATCATGTAGCCATTTGCTGTAGTGTTGTCCTGCCCCATTAGTCCTAGACACCACTCTATTTCTAGTCCACACGGTTATAAAAACAATATAGACTTTTCCAGGCTTTTAAATTGCACAAGCTCCCCCTGTTTAGTGCATTATGTTTGCATTATAATAAGCTTGAAAAGGAATTTTGCATATCAAAGTTGAGACATACATGAATTTGCAGTTATTTCAGACTAACTTTGTGAAACATCAAAAAATAATGTTTGTTCTCCAAAAAGTAACTCATATAACATGTGTAAATGTACAGACTAAATACTTTGCAAATTATCATCCAGAACAAATTTAAATGTTATGTGTTTTCCAAGAATGTAAAGAAAGAACAAACCCAAATGCCAGCACAGCCTTTTTGTTAAAGTCTGGAGTAAAAAGGCTCATAAATTTAGAGATAACCACCAAAGTAACCTACAAGATTAATTTTTTGCTTAGTTCCACAGGAACCAAATGAAGAACTGCTACCCTCTATGAAGCTGATGATGCCTTCCCCAGGCCATGGATTAGATGATGGATAGGAGTGCAATGACAGTTTCATTACCGTGTTTCCTACACTATGTAATTGTGATTATGAAATGCAACATTTATCAGACAGAAAAAGACATTGACTTGTGAAATTATTAGATTACAGACTTGAAAAGGGCTGAATTCTTGTGTCTTGTGTTCTTTTATTTTTAACAAGAGATGTCTTAATGGATTTCATTTTTATTGAGCTCAAAATTTATTTTTTTAGTAAAGCAGATACGTGATTACGCATTATGCATTGTAAATTTCTTTAAAAATGTATTTTTGTGCTAGTCCCCTTTCCCAAAAAATTCAATTGTGAATCAATCTGGAACAATTGCACATTGAATTCTAGCAATGAAGATTCTGTCAAGGAAATACTTATGCTACTTAAATATGGCAACTTAGGCCATCAGGCAAGTGATTAAAATATATTTCAACAGTGAAGGAATAATTTTCAAGACAACTGTACTCAGTTCAAGATAGGTGACTCAGTTACTGTGAAAGTTGCTGCAGACAAACGAATGGTCAAATGGAATTGCAAAGCTAGACAAAAGCAGAAATCATTGCTTAAACGGATTTGTCATATTAAGCTCAGTGCCATTAGGAACAACCAAACAGCTGATAGCTAAGCTTTTGCCAGAGGAAGAAAGTTGTCAACAAATGTGTCAACATCTGACAAAATAATTTCCAAATAATTATAATTACAATTGGTGTAAATTACTTGTATTACCATAATTTTTGACTTACGTTTTTAAGTTAAAGACTTAGTCAATTACCTTTAGTCATCATTGTTTATCTCTGCATATACTTCATGAGCAAAATTTAAAAATATTGAGAAAGCAAGCAAACAACAGAAAAATTAAAAATGGACTAAATCAACTATACAAACATCTTGGTTTTGTATTTTTGCTTTTAATAATATGAGTGTCCAAAGTTCTAATAAGACAGAAACATGCAATAAGTTGAGAAAAAATACTTTGCTACTTTAATAACATCTTGACAGTTGCTTTATACTAAGAAAAAGAACAGACTGCATCTTTGCTAGTATGAAAGCAGAGATAGGCACATTTTTAATTAAAGTATCTGCTTACACAATACTATAACTCAGAGAAATTTACAATACTCCAGAACCAGGGAGAAGCATAGAAAATTATCTTGGATAGGTCTGACTCTAGAAAAGCCAGATATCTTCAATTATTATTATTATTTTTTTTAATTTTAAGAAGAGTATGAATAAAATCCTTTGATGCATTATTTGCTTTGAGGACTAAAATCTGTAAAACCACCTAAAGAACTATAAATTCATCATTTAGTTGAAGAAATGGGTACAGTTCTTTCAAGTTGCAACAGCTGAGAATTTAGCTGAAGAAAAAAAGGATAGACTGTAAGGGTAGAACTAATATTAGGTATTTTTAAAATAGAGCTATCAGAGCCTGTAAGAATGACAATATGTCTAGAAACTGCCAGTACTGTTCCTGTCATCTGTCACTTCTATTGTTTTTGCTAAACATCAAGTAAAAAAATTATACTGTTAGAAATAAAAACTCTCAATAAAATAAACTTCAGGTCAATAAAAGTAATAGGCCCATTAGCATGAGATACAAGTGCTTTCAGAAGTCTAAAACAGATGGAGATTAAACGTTTAGGGCAAGATTGATCTGCTTCAACATAGGTGACTAGTCTCATTTCAGAAGCCTTATCATATCCAAGGTATCAATACAGGACTGGAAGACAGGAGAGAAGACTTATGGTTGTGTGCCCTTCTGAAGTGGCAGATGGAGGCTAGCCAGGGTATTGTAGGGCATCTCAAAGGAAACTAGACACCTGTGAAAAGACAGGTAGGATTAATTTCATCTGCCCTTAAATATTCAAAACTTTGAAAATTGCTATTAGAGTATCTTGACCTGAAGCTGAAAAGAAGAAAAAGGCAACTTCAGATAGAAATTTACCCTGTTTACCTTAGATATGTAGGACATAATTAAGCTAGGTTAGATGGCACTTTTAAATGGTTAACTTATGAAAGAAGTTTTTGCTGCCAGTAGCTTTCTTTTTAAAAAAGAAGCCAAACACCAAATCTGACTATACCCTTTCGCCAGAAAGAGTTGGAGGATATCCCTGACTTGTAATACATAGCTTAAATGTATTTAACTCCCAGAGTAAAGGTCAGTTTTGCACACTGAACTTCATTTTTTTTCCTTTTATGCACAACTAAATGGTAATTAGGTTTTAATGAAAAGCATAGACTGATTACAATTAACATAATCGTGCTTGTCAGTTCATGTCCTCATGTTCTACATGCTGAGCAGAGTGGGCAAGGCAGGGCACTCTAACACTCAAACATTTTGCAAGATTCAGCCAATTATATATCTTTTTATTAAAATATCTCTAATTATGTTTACATCAACAGTAAATAATTTATAGATTATATTTTTTGATCTACCTTCCATTACCCTTTCACAGCACCTCTTTTTCAGTCAGATGCTGTTACAACGTTCTAGAGTGCAATGTATAGAGACTAATTAACACATTCACAGCACAGTGAAACAAATTCTCCAGGTGAAAATTAGCACTTTAATGTTTTGTCTTTAAGTTCCTCATTTGACCTGATATTCTGAAATGTATATCCTTTATCTGATCCCATAAAAGGCTGTTCACAAATGAAGACAATCCTCCCAATTGCATAATCCAGTACAGAAGCTGTATTACTGAAGGTTTTCCAATTCTGTGCAATTCTGAACCCAAAATTTACTTCTTCAATTATAATTAAGAATTAAATGAAATACTCATTAACAGAAGGAACGCTTGAAAATCCCTCACAAGGCACAAAGACAAAAAACTTCACCAATTACCTTCATAGCACTTTTAACAAAATGTCTACATCTTCTGCAATTGCCAAAAAAAAAAAAAAAAAAAAAAAAATCAGCAATTCAGAAATCTTTTATATGG
>VZUI01046434.1:0-59808 GCA_013401135.1 Cettia cetti
GCCGCCCTGTGAATGAGCTGAGGCGAGGCCGCCAGCCGGGTGCCCCCCTCCTTCTCCTCCTCCTCCTTGTCCCCCCCCTCCTTCCCCTTCTCCCCCGCGCACCGCCGGGAGCGCGGCCCTGCCCGCACAGCCGGCGCCGACGCCGCGGCCGGGGGGGTAAGTGGCGCTGCGCAGTGCGGGGCCGGGGCGGGGTGAGGGGGCGGCGGGGCCGGGGCGCTGCGGGGCCCCGGGGCCTGTAAACAACCGGGGGCGGCGGAGCGCGGAGAGCGCGGGAGCTCGGCGCCATCCCCGGCGGCACAGCTGGGAGCGGGTCGGGCGGCCGGAGGGAGGGAAGGAGATGGAAGGGGAAGGGGAAAGGGGGAGCGATCCCGCTGGGATGCGGCTGCCGGGAGCCCCCTGCGCAGCCCCTGCATTGCAGGCGCCTGCTGAGGGTGGGGGTGTCCCCGCAGCCCCCCGGGCACGGCGGGAGGAGGGTGAGCAGCGGGGTCTGGGCCTGGCTCAGGTAGGAGCAGCAGCTTTCCCTTTCTCCCTGCCCCCTCCTTTCCTCGCCCTGAGTTCATTTAATAAAGGCTATAAACAGCCTCCTCTCCCATCGCCACCCAAACGCTCGGGGCACGGCACCGACTGGGGGGAAAAAAAAAAATCCAACACGCATCTATTTATAAAGCACCCCACCCTGGCGAGGGTCGGAGCATCAAGCGCTCCCCAAATAGTGACATTGTGATGCAGCGGGCGGCTTTCCCTCGCCAACGCCTTTCGGGCGTTTAAAGTTTGTAAGAGATTTCGGTGCCTTTGAAAACAATGTCGCGAGCAAAGGTTGCGCTGACGATCTGTTATCTGTCACAGCGTGCGTGGTAAAAGTCCGGGGAAGAAAATGCTGTCCTCGGTGAGAAAGTTGTGCGGTGATGTGCTGGGTGATTGGGCTTGCGTGTGAAATGCCAGAGGTTCTGAGCGTATGTCTAACCTTTTTGTTACATTAGATTGTATTCTAGTAGCTGTGATACAACGTTAAGACGGGCTGGAGGTTGACAGTTTCAGGAGAATTGATTTTGCATGCGTCTGTTTGTTATGTATTTGTATTTTTTTGGCACGATTAAAATATTTCTTAGTGTTGCCGTGTGGATGGCAAAATTTCGTGGTTACAGAATTGATGTTTAAGTTTACAGTAGTACTTGGGAAGAACTAAATTTTTTTGAGCTGTACCTTCTATCAAATGTGGAAGTGCTGTGCATTGGGCTGGTCTCTGTGGTAACCTTAAGGTTTAAGGTCCTTAAGGTATTTCATCCAAAGGATTTCTTTTTTAAGCAGAAGTCAGTTTTAGATCATGAGAGTGGTAACTGGGAAGAAGGTATGTGATATGTTTTCCTTCGATTGTGATATTAGCATCAGAGTAAGAATCAATTTATAAAGTAGAAGTTCTAGCTCTTGTGATTCTAGGAAATGAATTTCCAAATATGAACCCTGGTAGCACTTTTCCTGAGCTGTTTCAGTGATGAGGTGGCTGAAGCAGGTTTTGTGAAGTACTGCTGGAATTAAGGCTGGATTGTTGCTGTTACTCAGGACCTTGAGTGAGTCGCCAAATGACCAAGAATTGTGCAATTTCTAGCCACATTTCTTCTCTGATAGCTTCCCATCTGTTGCTATTCATAGTTTCTTCTATGCATTACATCAGACGGAACGTGGGCCAGGGAAGTTTTGCACTCTACCTGTGCAATCACTGGAGTGTTCAAGGGGAAGGTGTTAAACGACAGCGGCTTGGATTGCTGCAGCAGCATTGGCTGCTCCTAAATTTTCACTCCCAGGCCTTTCTGGGTCTCCCTTTTGTGTATGAGACTGGGCTAAAAGACTTGCTGATGCATCATGCCAGTTTTTCCCTCAGAGATCTCTGATAAATTCCTCGGATAAACATGGAGAGAGTTTGTCCTCACATTCTCTTCTGGCATAGCCATGTTTTTCTCCTAGGCAGGGCCTAGCTCTGCTTTACAGGTTTAGTCCTCTGCTTGGTGGTTGTCAGGTAAATCTCTCCCCTGGAGGTTCAGTAGAAAACTATACCTGTTTTCCAAGTATTTCCTTTACTGTCTATAGGTATGGTTGGGATACTTTTGTTGAAAGCGAGGAGAGATGGAAATGCCAAATGACTGGCGAAACTTGCAGGTCCAAACAAGCAGAACTCACTCAGAGCAATTTGAATTAAAGCAGAATACTAAAAAGTTGGTTGGGTTTTGTTTTGTTTTTTTTTTTTTCTATAAAATCGAGCTGGTTGCTTCTTATCTGGAGTGCAGCTTATACAGTGGAGTTGAGTCATTCTTGCTGAGATAGCATTTTGAGAACTGTTGTTAAAATGCTTAGATATTTAACTCTGGCACAGTATAATTTGCAAACTTATGTAACTGGTATGTTTTTGAATGCAGCTGTCAATAAGAGATCTTATTGCACTTTTCATTTTTATTGGAACTAGGGAATGTAAAGCAGCTGCTTTTACAAGATGATCTAAATATAAATAATGTAAGAATAGCATATTTCTTACTAAAATGTTGACATTACTATTGGCTTAATTTTCACGTGTTCAGGTCTATTCTGATGTACAAAATGCTTACGTAATTGGCTAGGCAGAACAGCATTGCAATTAAGTGATGGAATGATGCAGATTGTGCTAATAAATAAGCAAGTTTTAGAATGGGAAGTACTGTAAAATAACTGTTTTCAGTTTGTCTCTGCATACCAGAGTAATTTTAAAGACTTGAATAGTAGTAAGGTTTCAATTCAAGTCAATAGTGGTTTATCATAGTTAAACCTGAGCCAAACTGCATTGATTCTTACTATAGCATGTGGACCTTTGTAATTTTTCCTCCTCTTTTCTCATAAATCATACTTGACTTCAAGTTTTTTATTAAAAAAAAATTGATGTATCATCTGTTTCTTTCTAAATGACGCAACTTGTAGTCTCATTTGTTCTTTTGGAAATTAATCTCTTTTTGGATAATACTTGGTTGCTGAACTCTTACTGATCTCTCTAGTTTTAATCACATGATCCAAATTTCAGTTTAGAGTACTAGGATAAGAAATCAACTTCTATAACATTTACACATGCTTAACTACAATCCTCTTCATTGAATGAATGGCAAATGCAAAGTATCAAGTCTGTGTATACAATATGTAATCCCTGAAAAAATGACAGTGTTGTCTAGGATATTTAGAAGATCCTGGGAATGTGCATAAATGTACATTTTATGTACATTCCATTCACCAGAGCTGAAAGATATTTTTAAAGGAGGATTCATATATTCGATTTGCAGATCACAGTGGAGATATAACATTTTCTACTTGTCGCTTCTTTATGCTGCTCTCTGTCTGGGAAGGAACAGTTTAGCATTTATTAAGATTGAATATTTCTAGAGTAAATCACTTGACTCTTAAGACTGGGAAGAATGTTTAGACCGAGGGAATTGTAATCAGGGCAGGAGGAGAAAGCGAGTGTGATACCATGGGAGTGAATAGGTTGATTTTTTTGTTCCTGGTAGAGGCAGTAACCACTGGGTATTACTGGTGTTAAACTACTGCTGCAAGGTCTGCTTTTCTGTACTTGTCTGCCAAATTCTGCTCTGTGTTAAACCACATACTGAGTTACAGATTTGTCAAGTTGCTATCTTTTTTCTTATTTATTTTCTTTGTGTTTAAACACAAATACCAGTACAATTCACTAATGGATATTTCGGCTGCCTGTTGGAGTCTACAGAACAGAGTGTGTTTATAAATACATGAAACAGTTGCTCAGATTTTTTTAACAGCTCTTCTTGAAAGGTGTTTATATGTGACTAAAACAACAGAATAAAAACTTCTTTCACTGGCAGTTCCAATGAAGTACACTTCTACTGTTTAGAGTATAAACTTTATAGAAGTTTGTGTCTATATGTATCAGAAGAGCATCTAAGAGTGCTACAAAGGAAAAAGCAAAACTGGCTAACCATATTTCAATATTGAAATGTGGAGAAATGCAGTTTACAGAGAGAGGGAAAAGCACATTCGCCTCTTCATTGCTAACAGGTTAATTCTCAAAAGCAAGACTACTGTAGTAGATTAAAAGGCCTCTGAAGTCTTCTAAGATAACAATTTACAAACCCAACAAACTCAAGTGTATCATGACTTGTATTTTGATAGCTGCAGTTTAAATAAAGCAAAGCACTTCAGTGTGCTTATGGTGATACACCACGTGCAGCTGAATTATGTGGGACTACTCAGATTTGTGATGTTGCTCTCATCCTAAATGCCTTGCTGGGATTGTGACCTAGAGAATAAAATGTGCTCTCATGTTTGGGTCTCAGCTGTAACTTGAAGGATTTTCTGTATCTGTGTGTGCAATTCGTTTTTACTGCCGACTGTCCTTGTCATCTGAAATTCAGACGGTGGCCTGTATTATTCTTGACCATATGTCATAGCTATTTGTCCATTAAGTTCTGTGGTATTTTTTCCTTAGAAATGCCCTAAAATGCAGTAGCCACAAAAACTGTGCCTGAGCTCTTTGTGTTTAGAGATGAGTTTAAGGAATTCTCCAGCTGTTAAATAAAACCCAGTCTTTGGAAAGAAGTGCAGAATGTGGAAAAATGTGGGCGGTTAAGCAGCTAGCATTAAATTGTAGGAAAATTTAATGAAGACAGACTCAGTTGCTGTCAGTAAATAATTTTCTAGTTCCCTCAGTCAATTACAGCAAGTATTTGGCTAGACCCTTGTTAAAAATCAACTGGTTCTGCTCTCTGTAAAAAACCATTCTGAGGCTGCAGAGCAAGGCCCCGTAAGCTTAGGAAACGCTGGCATTAGCACTGCTGTGATTGTTGAAGAACAGGTGAATTCGACAATGTCCTCATTAAGTGACCAGGATGTTTAGGGCTGTCATGAACTCTGGTTTGGAGAGAGAGGAACACCTTTGCTGCCTTGTTTATCCTGGGGAAATCACCTCTTTGCTGGTAGTGGTAGAAGGGAACTTGGCAATCAGTGTGCCCCTCAAAGGAAAGCCTTCTGTCCTGAAATCTTCTGTCTGCATAAAAGGCTAGGAACAATAGGGTTGTTTTTTGTCATTGGTTTCTTTTTTGTATTTTTATGTAGTCTTGGGTGAAAAATCTGTTTTATTGCAGCAGTCATCCTCTGTCCTTATTCTTTTAATGAGATAGGAATGCTGGGGACATGAGGGCAAAATAGCTTTGTAAATAAAAGCTGTGTGTGTACAAATGAGCAAACTCCAGCTTTTCCTAAGCTTTGAGGATTTGACTTCCAGGTCTTAATGTGCTTCTGGCATGCTTTTGATGTCATTTCCTTGCAAGCAAAGCCAGGTTACAGTTGTAACTTCAGAACATTTCCTATTTTATTGCTGTTTTATTCCCGTGTGTAGTCATCAGGTTTCAAGTCTCTCCTGTATGCTACTTTTCCTGTATCCTCACCAGGATAGTGTTAATGTTGCTGAGATTAAAACCTCACAAATGTTTTCATGTAAAGTGAAGGGTCTGGAAAACTGCTCATGTATTATTTCATAATATTGAGTGCTTGCCTAAACAGGAAGTTTTGGGGCCTTCATGCAAACATCATCTTCTAATTATTGGGCACATGCACACTGGTTGTGTTTTCTCAAAATAGTTTATTTTTATTTTACTCCCAAGCTCTAGCTGTATAAACTTTATTTTCACTTGGATTTCATTCTGCCATATTGTTAAAATATATTGCTCATAAGACAAACCATAAACAGTTGGCCAGTGCTTCTTGTTGAAGTTAGGAAGATCTGAAGTTTGAAAGCTTTAAATAATTAGTTTTTAAAAGGAGCAGTTGCATTGGAGAGCAACTAGAACAATAGAGAGCAGAAATTGAAGAGCAGATAGAGGGATGATTCCATGTGTTCAGCTTTATTGAAATATATAGAACTGCATTAACTGAATTTTTAAGATGTTTATGGTGAGGTTATCAGTGAAACAATACAACAGAGGGATGGTGGGGTTCTGTAAGAATTTGTACACAGGCAACAAACAATATCAACTATAAAAAAAAAAAAAGGCAGTTTCCTGAATTGAGAGTGACTGCGTGAGTGTAAATTTCCCCCCACATTTCAGGAATAGTTCAGTTAATACAGTTGCTGTTTTGTTGATTTTTAAATTATTGTTATTTGACAATAATTTAAAAACTCCCTTTGTTTTTGGAGTCTCAGCACATAATCCCATCAGGACTTTTTTCCATGGAGCATCTTTTTCTTTGTTTATTTTAACACTTAGCTAAAACACTGACAAAGACAAATTTGCAGTAGCTGGACTTCACTCCAGTTGCATTTGAACAACCAGAACAGTTGTGGACAAAAGCCATTCTGGTCTAGAGGCTCTTTACCCAATATCTTCACTCTTTTTGGTAGGGGCAGCATGGGCTAGGACTCCCCAGTTGTCTTTCAGAGTAGCTTTAGCTGAACTTGATAGAAAATGTAAATGCTTTTTGTTTGGTTAGGTTTGGCTTTTTCCTTTGACACAGAAATGGCAGTGAATTATGTGAGCCTTCCTCTGAGGAAAACATTCCTCTGTGAATCCTGAACTTTTTTTTGTGGCATTGTTTGATTGGTAAAACTGACAGTGAATGAAGATATTGAGACTTCAAGCTGTAAATAAGAGATTAAAAAAATTAGAAAAAAAGAGGATTTAAGATATTATTTGAATTATTTGATATGTTCAGATTTGTTAAATTCTTGCACTCTAAGTGGCTTGTACTCAAATAGGAATTTTCAGTTAGGCCCTCAATGTTTAGGAGTGGGGAAATGATCTGCTGTGATGAGAAATGACAGTGGCAGAGCACTCGTGGTATTACAAATACTGGAAAAAATGGTAATTCAACTTCTGTGACTTACTATAGCTCCATTCTTCTGGGTTGTCTCTTTCTGTTTCCTTTTCACCCATGTTTTCTTTGTGGTGAAACTGTTGCTGTGTGGGGTTCTGTTGGAATGGCTGTGTATTCCTTCTGTCATGAGCAGCTTGGTTGGAATCCTTAAATTCTCTTGCTTGCCTTGCTCTTTCAAAAAATTTGAATCTCATTGCATCTCATTGATATATAAATTGAAGCAAGGCCTTTCTTTCTCACAAATTCTGTCTACACAGACTGCAGCTTCCTTGGATCTTCCAGTTCTTTTTTTCTGTTGCTTCAGTGGGGCACAGAATTTTGGCTGGAGCCTGCAGGAATTTCTGCACTGTTAACAAAGCAGGTGTCTGAGCTTTTTGTCTAAAATGGGTGTCTTTTGTTTATCTTCCAACACTTCTAAGTAAGAAATCTTTGGAAAATGAAGTATAACCAGAAAGGTGCTGAACTCAGCACCAGCATGGGCATGTTTTCTGCTTATTAATGCTTTCAAGCAAGGACCTTGGTGTTTTCATTCTCATGTTGTTCAGACAGCAGCACATGATCTTATGCAGAGCTGCCTCATTGATTTTCATCATTCTTGTTAGTACCATTTTGGTTGTCTGCATAGTTTTTCATAGTGATTGGGTTGCTCATAGTTGGATGCTGGTGTGGTTTTTTTGCTTATGTCTTTCCCACTTCTAATTTGTAGTACAGATATTTAGAAAGAAGCAAGAATTCTGTCTGGGCCAAGAAATACTCATTTAATCGTGTTCTGAGGGTGCCAGTCATGTTAGGATCCTGATGAGTGACTGGCACTCATGGATGCAAGTTGTATTTCCTTTCAGGATCAATGTGATGATTTTTCATTCCCAGCAGGGATCTTGGTGATTCTGGAAAGAGCTTAGTTTCTTTCATAACTGACCAGATTGCAAAATTAACTCCATAAAGAATTCTGGAAACTGCATCACCGTTTTTCAAACTTCTGAAGGAACAGTTTGTTAGAGGTGAATTACCTATTTCAATGTCCAGGGCTTCCTTTTGCAAAAAATCAGATTACACATGTCTCTGCTGGAGAGAGTTTGAACCTCAGCCAAAACACACTCATATTGAGAACCTTCTCATTTAACCTTGGAACAGGTTTAGTTGTCTGCAGGAAAGGTAGGTAGGAGCAGAAAATAATGTTTTAAGAAGAAGCTGAAACATGTTGTTGGAGGGAGGGTGTTAACTTAGAAATGGTTACCTTCTGTGTTCCAGAAGGCTTTAATAATCCTCTCCTAAATCCTACCTGCCCTGCCATACACACCACGTGGGATAAAATATTTTGCTGCTTAGTACAGGGAGGAATTTGGAAAGGCTGTCAGCTCCTAGCAAGGAGAAGGGATTTTAAGCAGAAGTTATGTTAGAAAAAAACAACTCTTCTAACAACTTAGCTCAGTGAAATGGCAGTGCCTGTGGACCTGCTATTAAGAGGTCAGAGCTCATAGGTGTTTGTATCAGAGGTGCAGTGATTCAGTATTTTCTGCTGTGCTGTGAAGTTGTAATAGCCATCACTGTTGCATATTAATTACTGACAGAGGGAGGGTAAGTTGGGGAAGTTTGGAACAGTTCATACTTTCCTTCATACACACTGAGTTACAAACTTGCTTCCTCTGGTTTTTTTGGTTTTTGTTGTTTGGTTGTGTTTTTTTTTTTTGTCTGCCACAAGCCATACCTCCTACATCTGTCCTAACCCAGAAGTTCTTAATGTTATTAGACATTTTCTTACCCATATGGGTAGTTCATGTTCTGCCTTTTGCAGTTATCTTACTGAAATATAGCACAGACTACAGCTGCATCCCCAAGAAGCAAATGTTCTGTGAGGAAATGGTGGGTTAGTCTGTGTTTATTGAAAGAGCCCCACTTCTGTATTTTATTTCTTTTACTTCTTTTTCATAAACAGTTCACGTCTCATAGCTGGCCATGTATTCCTGTGTGTGAAAGTACACATTCAGAAACATCAACTGTAATTTTTTGGTGTTTTATTGATGTTTCGAACTGTGAGTGCCAGAACTCAGTCATATAGCCTCCAATAGTTTTTAAATAGTTTCATTGGCAAGAAGCTTTTTCATGACTTCATTCAGCCCATGACTGTGGTGTAATTATGTCTCCTCATCTGCGTGTTCTGTTTTATTTTAGTCATTCTTCCGATCCCTGGGATGTTCTCTGACATGTTGTTTGTTAGAATTAATTGATTTGGGGCATCCAGTATGTGCTGTCAGTTTTTCATTCAAGGGGCTGTAACTTCTGAAAATGTTTCCACGTTTGCAGGATTACATGCTGTCTGCTACTGCATCCAGCCTGCTTAAGGGAGAGGGAAAAGTACTGCAGATCAGGCTGGAGTTTGAAGTGAACAGACGCCCTTTTTCTAGTCAGTAGCAGTCTGTATAATTTGGTGACTTGCTCTGTGTTCTGTAGTTCAAGTAAAGGTTGTAATCTTTCTCTGTGGTCCTCGTTACAACACAGGGGGTGTAATGTCACTGAGAGAATTGTTTCAGGAAATTGGAGTGTGGGGGTATTTCTCAGCTTAGAACAAGTGCCTGTGACTTCAGTGTGGTTCATGTAAGCAGCTTATCCAAGTGGAATGAATACAACTTGACCATTGTTTAAAAAGGATTATTAATTTACATATTGTTCAAGTGAAAGTTTCAGATGGGGGTGGTTAGTTTTCTTGGACAAAATGATCAAATCTTTGTCCAAATTCCTTGGAAAAATAATTCTGTATTTCTGTAGGGGTATGTGGAGTTTCATTAACTGTCCTTTGTGAACAATTTAGGGCTTATCTTAATTTGAACCTTCAGGCAAATGAACAAGCAAATAGCAAAAGAGTAAAATTTATTTTCCTGTGTAGCAGAAAGCATTACAGTTGTGCTGCCTGGATAGCACAATTTGAGGAACAAATGAAGGGGCAAAGAGATTTCATGCATTCCAGTGATGTATCTGTGGTTGTCCATGGTTGTCCATGGCCTGGTATACTAATTACCCTCCTTTTTCTTTGCCACTCTGTTCTCCAATTGCATCTACTTTCAAGGAGTTTAGCTACTGACTCTTTGGCATGCTCCATTCATTATTTCAGTTTTGTTTCTAATGCTGCAGTCCTTTGAATTTTGGCACTCTTGTGTTTTATCCGAGATCTTGTTATTTGTGTTGATCTTTCTAGGCCGTGTACAGTATTCTTACTTTTCTGTCTGCAAACCACAACTTGGGTTTTTGTGCACTTGCTGGAGAGGCTGTCCTTCAGTTTGACCTCTACAAAATCAGTGCTTCAGAAATCGTGGTTAAAATGCACTTGTAGATGCAGAGATGCACCCCCTGCACGTTCATTTCTGTTCACAGGGGTCCATTTTCACATCTAGTTTTGTTCAGATGCCTCTCTGTTCTTCAGAGGCAAAATCCAGAAACCTGGACTGCAGAAAGCTCTTCTCTTTTAGGACCTAAAACTAGTGCAAGTCACCGATACGGAAATGGTGATCAAGAATCATCTTAGATTAAAATTGAAGTTTGCTTGGCCGATGGCTGGGCAGTTGTAGCACCAGATGACGTGTGTGAGAGTCACAATTATGAAGAAAATGTTGCACCTCTGACCTTTTACAAGGCACCACCCTTACAGTACTGTTCAAAATGGTCTTTTTTTAAGTTAAAAAAAAAAAGAATTTGTGTATGTTTGCTGCTAAACTTTGTGATTAAAGTGCCTTTTCTGTTACTTTGCCTTTAATAAGAAGAGGAAGAATGTCTGTCTCCTTCAGTACATAAGTACATCATTTAAGCATCCTGAAAGTTGAGGCTTCCAGAATAAAGGGCTGGTTCTGTCTCCTGCCATGCAGTTTTCTGAGATGATTGTAGAAATGTGTGACTGGATTAAGACAGTAAAATTATTTGGAGATTAGAGATCATAAAATGTGGGCTCTTCTTAAGATGACTAGAGACATAAAGAGAGGCTGTGGGTTAAGCCGTGTTCAGGATCTGTTTTATGCATTGCACGCAGTCTGCTCTGGGTCTGTGTTTTTACGTAACAAAGTCATGCTGTAACTTGGCCACTTGCACTGCTATAGGTTAATCAGATTTGCATACAGAGTTATGTGCTTAAGCAAAGGTGTCATTCCAACTCAGTCACTGTAGTGCACAAAGCACCTCATCAAAGAATGACAAATGTGCTCGTCATTTAGGTAGACACCGGGGTTTGAAAGTTGTTTCCATAGATAGGGACTCAGAAGCAGGTCTAAAAGGTATTTTTAGTAGGAAGGAGGCCATGGCTTTCTTATGTCAGTATTTCTCTGTGTATGTCCATCCCTTTTTGTAAAACTAAGATTCTTTTTGTTCACAGCTAAGACTCTTGAAATTCTTCAGGTTTTAACTACACATTGAGGATATTGCAGAGAGGTAGTCTCCAATTCATCAGAATTCACAGATTGGTCAGTTTTAACTGAAATTTTTCTGAATGAGAATTGAAATTCAGGAAAAAACCTAAAGGTCTGGCACATTCATTCTATCCACAAGAAAACAATGCTTTTTCTGCAGATACAGTGAGGATTTTGAAAACCTGGCCTAATCTCCTGCAGGTTTAGACTGCTAGTCTGGTGAAAGTCTGGGGTTAGCTGGAGTGTGGCAGGGAAGACAACTGCAGTCTGTTATTGTAGTTTTCAGAGGAAGATCACTTCATCCTTTGGGCAATTTCTGAAGGAGTTGTTCCATGGCCACATTGTGGTTTTCCTTTTGCCTGGCTGTGTTCTCATCCGTGGCAGGCATCTCTTACTCCTGAAGAATCCTGGATCAACATCTCACCTACAAAGCTTAGCTTAAAAGACCACCAGCTTTCAGGTTACTTTCTGGGAAGGGATAAGGCAATTTGATATTTAAATGGAGAGTCATTTGTTAACTTAGAAGGTGTGCTAGCAGTTCTGTAGTTGCTAGAACTTCACTCAGTCTGTCTGTACTTATTTCTAATTTACATGATAAACTACTGAGCAGGACAACAGTTTACAAAGTACAGCTCTGAATGTTGTATACATACTAAGGTGAGAGATTAGAAGAAAAATGGCCCTTATTAGTCCAGATTTCAACAGTGTTTGTAGTCAATGTAACTGTACCCTGTCCTTAATGTTTTTCTGTTTTATTTTAAATGCAGCAATAATGTCAATTACCTCACAAAAGTTTATTTGCCAGGGCAGTTTCTGCTTTTTGAGCTCTAAATTAAGGTGAAAATGTTGAATGTCTGCATTCTGTTTAATGATCTCCTCAACAAAGAGAACATTCACTGTTAGACTCTGCTCCTATCATAGAATGAATAAAAAGTATTATTCAGCAAAATAATTCCCCATGTGATTTATAGCAGCATTCTGTAATTATTTTGATCGCTCTGACTTCACTAGAGTTGCATGTGAAGATAAAAAAGTCTTAAGTCATATTTTTTTCCTAGCAACTGCAGTAATGTGAACCTCTGCATGTGCTTGGGACATAAGACACACACCATGCACACTCTGTTTTGTTGGTTAGTTACAGCTTGTTTGGGCATCAGTATTTTTGTGTTCACTTGAGAAGAGACAGACCTCCAGAGCAGGCTTTGGGGTGAGGGGAGCAGAGGTGAATTGCTGCTGCCATCCCCATACAACTGAAGTATGTGTTTTGTTTTTGTTAACAAAGCATGTGAGCCAAAGAGTGCATAACCAGTCCCCGTGCCTCACATTTGAATCACTGTTGTGGTGAGATCAAATATAAACATTTCTTGACTGTTTATTCTAACACAGATGTTTCAGAAAGGTTGACAGTGTCTGGAAGAGGCAGTGTGAAGAGCTTTGTTGGATATATGGTGTCACTAATGGCTGGTGCTGTATTGTGATAAAAGCATGTTATAAAAATGTGATGTTGTCACTTAGAAAACAGGTCAGATATGGTCAAGTTATACATTTCTAAAGCCCCATGTGTACTGATTTTTCTGCTAGTGCAGCTGTTAGTTGGGCCTCAGGTAAAATTTGTTTCTGAGATTCTTTTCACAGCTAATTTTTGTCCACAGCCTTCAAATAGATAAGCTCATAGTTTTGTTCCATTACCTTGTATTGTATAACTGATTTGCAGGCTCTTTGATGCTTCCCTAGGCATAATTTGCAAGTATGTAAAATGTGTGACCTATTTTGTACGATTTTTTAATAATGAATGCACAAATAAAGCGATGTGGATTAGAAGGGTGGGTTGGATGGTTAGGGTGTGAAAACCATGAAGATAAACCAGTCAGTTTACACTGCCTGCAAATATAACTCTTATTCTCTTAAGCATGAAAATTTGCTGCATCACATCCCAAGGAGGAGGTGAAGGAGGAAAGGGTATGCAGTGTATGGGTCTGGCTTGAATCTTGATTCCCACAAGAATATACAATACACATGATTTTATTTCCAAACAGATTTCCTCAGACTTGTCAGGGGCAGTTGTCTTTCAGTGAAGCATGAATACGTGAGGGTTTTAAGTAAATCTGCAGCACAGACATCGGAGAAGCTGCTGCGTAATTTAACCGAAAATCTAAGGATGAGCTTTCACAAGATGGCTGAGCCAAACTAATGGCTTGCTGCTGCCTAAAGGGACAGCTGCTCTCTTCCTTCCCAGTCCTGCTGCTAGTTTATCCAGTGTTGCTTTTTCCTTTATGCACACTCTGGCATCCTCTTGGTCATTCTTATTTCTCTCTTTAAAAAAAAAAAAAAATAACCAAACCCACAAAACCCTGAAACCCCCTTCTTGAAACAAACCATAACCCTCATCAGTTTGCTTTCATTTCCCCATCACTACCAGAAAAGCAGTGTTAGCAGGAATTTGTGGCCAGCAGGTAGGGATCTAGGGGATGCCAGTGTCCTGGAAACATTGAACTCTTTCATGGCTCAGTAGTTGCAGAGAACAGCCATTCAGATGTGTGCCAGTTAACAAGTCCTCTTTGAAACCGATTTCATACATAGTTCTATGAGAGGCTTTTGTCAGAACCATGAATGACAGTGAATATAAATTTTTCAAGTGAAACAGCTGAAAATACAAAAATATGAAAAGTACAGTTCAGCTAGTAGTAGTGTCCTTGTTTAAATTAGATGAAAGCAATGCAAATTTGACTGGAGACACAGATCAGCTTTACAGCCGTGCGTTTTGGTCATCTTAACATCACTTGTACCATTATTTAATATCTTCCAACAGGATTTTTAAACGAGACGTTTAAGAAATATCTTAATAATCCTTTTTTTTTCCTTTGCAGAACTGAAGGAAGGTCACCATGGGAGCATTTTTAGACAAGCCAAAGATGGAGAAGCATAATGCCCAGGGGCAGGGGAACGGGCTGCGCTACGGTCTGAGCAGCATGCAAGGCTGGCGTGTGGAAATGGAGGACGCACACACGGCTGTGATTGGTTTGCCAAATGGACTCGATGGATGGTCCTTTTTTGCTGTCTATGATGGGCACGCTGGATCACAGGTTGCCAAGTACTGCTGTGAGCATTTATTAGATCACATCACGAGCAACCAGGATTTTAAAGGGCCAGATGGGCCACCATCTGTGGAAAGTGTAAAGAGCGGCATCAGAACAGGTTTTCTGCAAATTGATGAACACATGAGAGTCATCTCTGAGAAGAAGCACGGCGCAGACAGAAGCGGGTCAACAGCTGTGGGTGTCATGATTTCTCCCCAACACACATACTTCATCAACTGTGGAGACTCGAGAGGTTTGCTCTGTCGAAACAGGAAGGTTCACTTCTTCACACAGGATCACAAACCGAGTAACCCGCTGGAGAAGGAGCGTATACAGAATGCAGGTGGCTCCGTAATGATTCAGCGTGTGAATGGCTCCCTTGCTGTTTCAAGGGCACTTGGGGACTTTGATTACAAATGTGTCCATGGGAAAGGTCCTACAGAACAGCTGGTCTCACCCGAGCCTGAAGTTTATGAAATTGAGAGATCAGAAGAAGATGATCAGTTCATCATCCTGGCTTGCGACGGTATCTGGGATGTTATGGGAAATGAAGAGCTGTGTGACTTTGTAAGATCCAGACTTGAAGTCACTGATGACCTTGAGAAAGTTTGCAATGAGATAGTTGACACCTGCTTGTACAAGGTAGCCAGACTTGAGAGAAGGAGTTTACTGTATTTTCACTATTAGAAGTTTATGAACAAGTTATTAATAACTTCACTTCCAGTCTATAAACATTCAATGGTTTCTGGTAACATGACTTTGAGAGTGATGATCATGTTTCCTAGAAAAATGGTGATAGAGAGGGAAAGAACACACAACAGAAACAATGTTTTTCTGGGTGGTTTTGGTTAATTAAGAAGTTACAATCATGTACAGATACACTGTGATCAGTGGAAATTATGGGCTAGCTAAAGACAGTAACAGCCCTTTTCTGTTTTGTAACATACTTTACAAAACCTTAGCTCTTAAGACTTAATCAGGCTGGACAGTATTTTTCCCCTTCCTTTCCCTCCCCTTTTCCCCCTATTCTCCTGTTTTCTTGGGCATGTAGTAGTAACATTACTGTCATAACTACATCAAGATAAATGCAGAATCAATGAACCTTGACTTCATATTTTGAAGACCTAGCTTCCTAAGTTCATTTTTATTTTGGTTTAATTACTGTATTTCTTACTGTTGTGTGATGCAGCTCTGAAACAAGCTCAAGATAAGACTATTTTGTTTAACAAAACTATGTAACTTTGTCTGCATTAACTTCTACTTTGTATTAATAAGTTGCAGTGGGATGCAGTTACTGAGTTTCATAGCTTGATACTTACTTTACAAAGGCAAAATGGAAGTAATAGAGTAAGAAAGTCAACTTTTTTCTAAAGAAACAAGACAACATCCATGCTCTTCCCTTTTCCCATGGCTAACAGGATCATTGTTTCCCATCTGGAAAATTGTAATTGCTTTCCAACGCCTTGGCAGGTTGATAATGATCATATTTTTATTTACTATTTTTGTTTGGTAATGCTAAAAACAAATACCAGGAAAGCAACAATGGCTTGTGGATGCTGTAAGCTTTGCAGGAGGCAACTGTCAGCACCTCCCCATACCCATATACTGTTTTCTGCACACTGGCTTGTTCTTGATCTTGCTGACATCAGTGGAGTTAATTAGTGTTAAAAGTTAAGCCTATGGATGCATGTTTGTAGGCCAAAGCATGGGGGTATTGAAAGTAAACCAAACAGTTACTTTGCATAAGCAGAATGTGTTTGTATTTTTAAATATTCAAGTACTGGGATTCTTTTATTTGGAGTTTTAAATGTAAACACTTTTTGCAAAGACCTGGGTACCTTACAGCTGGTTTTCTAACAAATTCTCTCACTTGCAACTTTTCATGTTCTAAATGAAAAGGAAAAGAAAAAGCTAATAGCTGTGATTTTTGGTGGAAGCACTGTCTGAATTCAGCACCTTCCTGATTAGTGCTTTGTTCACCCCTTCAGCTGTTTTCCCAAGATGACTGGATGGTACTTAAAACAAGCTAGAACACACCTTTGTAATTATACATCACTTATCACTAATGTCAGTTTTTAGACAACAGTGGAGTGTCTGTAACTGGCTCCATGTAGTCCTCAGACCACAAAAGAGGAAAAAACAATGACTTAAGTGTTGTACCAAATGAATGGACCTGGAATTCTGTAAGGGGTACAGGGAGATTAATTCTAATCATAATATTAATCCATAATAGTGAAAGTTGGATTCTGATACCATTTGTGAATTTCTGTGTTTAAAATGCTTTGATGTGTGTTTAGCCTGGTGTGTATACATTTCTCAAATCATTTTTTCTTTTCCACCAGGGAAGTCGAGACAACATGAGTGTGATATTGATCTGTTTTCCGAATGCACCAAAGGTATCACCAGAGGCGGTGAAAAGAGAGGCAGAGTTGGACAAGTACCTGGAAAGCAGAGTAGAAGGTGGATCATTTAAAAAAAAATAAGTAACTTTGTTTCTAAACAGACCCCTGGCCCCCTTCCCCTTCCAACAACTAAACCCTTAACACATACAGGCTTTTTAATAGACCTTCAAGTGCCATTGGCCATCCTGTGTACCTCTGAAAAAGGCACTCTTATATGTCCTGAAAAAGTTCTGCTGTGAAAATGCAGCAGCCTGTAGCCCTGAAAATCGCTCAGGATGGCAGAGAATTCATTTATGCTCAGTGTTCTACCTGAGTCTGTTGACAGCACTAACTTCAGACCAGTGACTCCTGGTTCCTGTTACATGGAGTTAAATGAAAGAATCAGAAAATCTTACAAAGTGTCTGTGAGATGGTAATTTGAGTGCCATTTTTCCATATAGTTAAGTACAAATCAGTTAGCTGTAATATTTTATTATCCAGTAATAGTAGGGTTACAACTTGATTACTGTAATCTTTAACACCTGCTTACATATTTACTTATTTGAAAGTACGTCAGAAATTTGTCAAAGCTAATCTTTAAGCATTCATGACAAAATCTGGGAACACACCTTACTCTGATAGTAATTTAAAAGATTTTGTTTAAATTTGTGTTTCAGGAGTTCTTAAACTTTAAACTGAAATTGTGAGTCTGGGGCTTTTTGGATCACATAAAAATATTTGAAATCAATTCGATTCAAATAATTTCTGATTTAAACTGCATTTATAGTGCCTTTTGATATTTAAAACCAACTACAGCTTGGAGTTTGTTTCTGAAATCTAAGACATGCTGTATGCATTATTTGCATAGGTTAAGTCTATTTTTGAAGTGGACTCCTCTATATGTTACAAGTCTAGTCATGTGTGTGTATACTCCCAAGAATCCTTAATAGCACACAGGGCACGATAGGCAGAGCTCTCCACAACTATGGTAGCAGTCATTAGTAAGTTACAGGAGTACATGATGCACTTTTTTCTTCCTTAACTTGCATGAAGGTAACACAGTGCAGCTCCAGAAATTTCGCAGAGAACTTGCCTGCATGGGATTTGTGGGCTCAGACAAATCCATGAGCAGTTTTTAAAGCACTTACAACCTGTGTAGGTGCTCCTGCAGAAAGTGCTACGTTTCTCAAAGGCCTCGCTCACCAGGCCTTGGCAAACCGCATCTGTTCTGCCCCTGAACAAATGGCCAGGCAGCCATTCCTGTATTTTAATCTCCAGACTTGCCTGAGAGGAGAGCTTGGTGCACAGTCAGTGCTGGTGTGAATCTCCCTGGCAGCACGGCAGGAATCTCCCAGTGCAGTCCCACCGCGGGAGGGAAGTGTCGGGTGGCTCCCCCTGCGCAGAGCTGCCGGCAGCTTTGCACCAGGCGTGAGGAGCTCGCTGTGTGTGCCCACCCACAGGCTGGGTGAAGAACAGGCGTGCTGTACATTCACACGGTGATTCACAGCGTGGTAACTCTCCTGATCTGGGCAAGTACTGCCTGCTTATCTCAGATATTGTGTCTGAGTTCAGACAAACCCGTGACCTAGAATATGAAAATACGATGATGAAGCTGAGGCTGCATCTTCAGCTGGCCTCATCGTACCCCAGGAACATTATGGTGAGGAAAGCTGGCATTTTGGTACAGCTGCTTCATTTTATAAAGAGAGAGCCTGAACACTGGACCTGCATGTGATTATGGTACATACAAGGAATTTGGCTGCTGGTACTTTGCATTTATACAGATAGGAAATTTGCAGGAATGAGCAAAGTGTGATAATTGCATAGAGGCAGAAGGATTCTGTATGTAGTTATAAAGCACTTTAATATTAATTTAATGGGATGATGTCTGAACAACTTGAGGAAATATATTGTACTTCCCCTCAAGGGTCTTTGCTTAATTTTTAGAATTATCCCCAATCTTTTGTCTATTGTTGCACAAAAATATTATTTATATTAATGAATATATAGTAAACACTACTCAACCCAGCAGTGATTTGTGTCAGCTGTTTGCAGAATTTGGCCTTTTAGAACTTATGCATGAGGAAAGTTGAAAGGCCTGAACTAAAGCAGAATTTCAAGAACAGGAGTTGATAACTTTGTTATATTCAATTTAATTCCTGTGCCATTGCATTGTTTCTGAAGTAAATGGACAATGCCTTATTGACTAGTAAGGTAGGACTGCTGAAGCATCTGAAACATTATACACTACAGTGAATAATCTTGCTCTTATCTTAGGATACTACAAGAGTGGCAGTGCTTAACTTTAGAAGTCTGATTTTTGACTGAAGGAACTAAAAAATATAAAGAATACTTTTAGAATGATCTTACTAATCTGTAATATCAATTTAAAATTCATTAAAATGGAAACTTGGTCAAAATGCATATTCTGTATTTTTATGCACTTCAGTACTCAGTGAAGTCCAACAAGTAATGAGAGTCAATCCTTTCTAATGTGCATTTTTTTCTGGTTTTATTTTTATCCCCTCGGCCCAGAAAATACCTTTATCCTGCTAACAACTAGTGCAAATTTTAAGACTGAAGAGGATTTAATAATGATGGTCATCTTAAATAAGGAGAGATGATTCAGATTTTTAAAAATGTAGAATTTTTTCTACTTACTATGTCACTGAAGACTCTCCTGATATGTTTGTGGTCCAGATTTGTAGCTGCAACAAATAATGGAAGAAGCAGCAAGTGTGGAGAAGCATCCTTGTGCCATTACTTGCAATAAATCAATGTTACTCCTAAAGTATCATGTGAACTTCATGGTAGAAGTAATCAGTCATTCCAAAATGTGTTGCTATGATTTGCACTAATATGTGTTATTGATGTGTTGACTCTACAAAGAAACTTGTCTAAGCTTTTTCTTTTTCTGTTCTCATTTTTTTTTACATAAAATCATTCCGTAATAGATAATCCCTGCAATATTTATACCTATGTAGAGGTAAATAATTTTAAGTTAGCTGTTATATGTTCCTTCCCTAATTTTCACATAAACAAAGTTCTGACTTTTTCTTAAACTTTGTATGGAATTCCCATTTTTAAATCCTTTATTTTAGGGTTGTAAGTACATTTTCCCAGTACTTGATGCCATGAAAATGTGTAGAAGGTTTAAAAGCAAATTAAAGACTGGGGGGAGGGTTGAAGGTGTATTGAAACAAGATAATTCCAATAAATTAAACACAGCTAGCAGACCGACTCCATTTGTTGTGTCTTCAGTGTTCATTCAGTCTGTATCTATAGTTTTATCAAAATATAAATGTATTCATTTAGTGGAGACTGTATGTTAAATGTACTGCAGTTACAGGTTGTGAAACTGTGTAGTATAGGTCAACTATAAATTCCTTATTTTTGTACAGCAGAACTTTAGCACTAGCACAATGTAGCATATTCTAGATGTTCAAAATTGCACAATAAAGGAACTTGGCAAACCAAATCTGAGATCTTGGCTTCTTATTCAGATTTAAGATTCATAGATTATTTCTTTTGCTTAATGTTAGATGGTAAAATGAACTTTGGCTGTAGATTTTGAGGAAATGGCAAGTTTTTGAGCTGTCTCTGGTGTGCGGTGTCATATATTTAAAATTTAGGGTTTGAAGTAAACAGCTTAAAGCTTTGTGCTGCAGAGTTTGATGCTGGTTGAGGACTAGGCAGTGTTTCCACTATACCTTGCAAATAATTTACACAGCCTGACTGCAAAACAGAGCTGATGGTTTTTGTAAACACACATAGCCCTGAAAACCATTACATACACATAAAGTAATTCACAATTGTTGGTTTTTTAGGTTTGGTTTTAACTAGAAATGACTGGATACATGTTGGTTTTAAAAGCTTTCAATGTGCCTTATCTCACAAATTATAAAATGGAAACTTGGTATGTTCTTCTGGAAATTTAGGGCAAAATCTGAATGCTTGAGTATTTTTCAAAAGCGGTACTGATGAATTCCAGCTACTTTCAAACTGTGTAAATGCTTTGTTACATGAAGAGTAGTGTGCATGTATGTACATGCATGTCTAGATGTGCACATATGTACACATTATTGTATGCATGTTGCATTATTCACTTGAAGATGAACAGCACCAGGTCTTAGTAATTCATGTGTTTTGCAATTTCTGAGAGCTCATGTTCACAGAGAAATGAATGAGATGCATTTTTAAAAATGTTCTTGTTCTTTAAACTTCATAAAATTGCTATTTTAAGAGCGACTCTTCACAGTTGGTATGGTCTGAAATGTCTTGAATTCAAATAAATTTGTGTGCTTTTTACTTGAGGAGAAAAGTGAAAAAGCAAACACAAAAAAAGAACACCAAAAGTACCTCCAAAAAAATCTCCAAACCAACCAGGCCTAAGAATAAACTTAAAGAATGAATGTCGTGGCTGTGGCTACAGTACAGATGCTCTTCACCCAGAAGCTGGAGTGGATCAGCTTTAAGTTTCTGCTCTGTATTTAAATATCTCCTGAGTCGAAGTTGAAACTTTCAGTTAGATGTGATGTCCCTGGCTCTTAATTTATGTGTAATACTTCTTAAAATTTTCATGTTGCTGTAATGAAAGGAGGTGCAAGTATCGGTTAACACACATACAGCCATGGGAATTACTTCTGACATGTCTAACCTTTTATTTCTTGAAAATATTATGTTTTCTGTGAAGACAATAATATTTTGTCTTGTGTTGCAGTGATAAAGCTGATGTTAATATCTGCCCCATGCCTTGGGCATATTGGGGGAAGATATTACATCTTCTATCTTAATGTATAGCAAGAAAGCCATTAAAGATTTTTTTTCCCCACTGTTACTAGGTAGCTGTGTATTTCTAAAACCAAGTCAGCATGTTAACAGCAGTAAATCTGTGTCAAATCTGTTACAGGTTTTTCCTTATGGAACCAAAGTTAACAATTACCATGTTGAGTACGGTCTGTCGCTTTAATTTTTTTATTTTTTTTTTTTTTAATGTTAAGCTGCCTTTTTATAAAACTGAGTGTTTCAATCTTTTTAAGTTAAATTTGGACTGCACTTACAAAAAAAGTACTTCTGATTCCCAGAGATCATAAAGAAGCAGGGTGAAGGAGTGCCAGACTTAGTCCACGTGATGCGTACGTTAGCAACTGAGAGCATCCCAAACCTCCCGCCGGGGGGGGAGTTGGCAAGCAAGTGAGTTCACATCAGTGTACATGTGGGGTTTGATTTAAATCACATTTTAACTGCAAGGCCACTCTTAAAAGTTGGGGGGCAGGGAGGGAGGAAGGGCACAGGACAAAAAGGTGATGATCTGTTCTCCAGTTTTTATTACTCAGTTGTTCTGGATGAAAAGGACAAGCTTAAGAATGGAGTTGACTGAATCATGGCAAAAAATTGAATGTCAAATCATAGTTTTGGGAAGGAATGAGGGGTTTTTAAGGGTGGCCTGAGTGTCTGTTTTTTGTAATTAACTGGGGTTTCTGGGGGGATGTTACATTTAAACATGTGAAAATAATGGCCTGACTTTAATTACTTGGATTGAAATGTTATACACTTCAACAAGAAGTGATATGCATAAAATGTTTTGCTTGGCAGCTTTCTTTTCTTGTCTGTAGCCATGTTGTAATTGCTTAAAAATTTGCTTTTGTTCCTCTCTGCTTGTGACAAATCTGAAAGTGATATAGAAGTCTATCAAAAAAGAAAAGTGGGAAGTTAAATTTGTAGCTTTACGTAGCTGACTTCGTCCTTGAAGGGTTCAGTGGTAGTGCTCTGTGGTTTCTCAAATATTCAGTCTTTAAGGAAGCAATGTGCTTAGCATGTTTGCACCTCAAACCAAGTGCTTTTTGGTTCAAAAGATTCTTCATGAGCCTGGGCTTTGTTAAAATGGATTTGGCACAAAAGATACAGAGTATTTTTGACCTTTCAGAGTATGATTTTTGTATTGTTACACCAAAACATCAGGACTTTAGGCACATAATTGAATAAGTTATAAATTAATAACTTGAATAAATTATTAGGTGATAACTGTAAAGGTGGCTTCTAGAAAACAATATTGTTCCTATAGGAACTGTTTGACTAGGAGAAGAAGAGATGGCAGTTTAAAGTATAGTAGTATCTATTTAGGATGGGCTGCTGGAGTGTTGAAGTATGAGTGAGTCAGTTATTCATGAATATAAATTAATTTTTCCTAATCTCCTTTGGCTAGAAGTAGCATCATGGTTATGAAGAAATGCTGAAGTGATGTGACTTCAGTGGGATTTTGTATCTCAGTGATGCTAGTTTGAATAGGGACTTAGAGAAATACTGATTTAGTTGGGTATTGATGTAACTTAAAGCACTATTGCCAATTTGGAAGGAAAATAATGCTTTCTAAGAAACCTGCCTATATTTAGACTCAAAGATACCTATTTCTTGAAAGATATGGGAAGCTTTCCAATCCATATAGGCAATGTACTTTGTGTGTAATTGCTTGATTTTATTGCTTTAAATCCAGCCTCTTCTTTCATGCCCTATAATCATTCACTATGATGTTTATACATGGTAGTTCCTGACTCTTCAGTGTTGCAGGATGATTACAAGGCTTGTCATCTGCTTTTTTTTTCTTCTCTTGCACTCCTTTGTGATTGCTCTGCATGCATTCATCAGCAGTTTAAAGGTTGTTCTTTGAAGTTTGTGTTATATCACAGCTTGCTACTTCATCTTACTTGGTTCTGCAGAGGGGGATCCAAAAGAAAGTTGTATTTAAAGTCTGATCTGTCATTTCTGTTTTTCACTCCCCTCTTTCCTTCCTATTCTCCCTCCAAAGTTTTTTCCTTATATACTGGGAAAGGCAAAGGCAGCTTCTTCCTTCAGCCTCACACTGGGTTGTTTTGGTGGAGTTTTTTATTACCAGTTTAAAAGGGGTTTTTTTGACTCTCAGTTTTTCACCCTACGTTAAAAGAAATAAATAAAAACCATGTTGCTCATTTGCATGTTAATTGCAAATGTTGCATTCATATTTTATCAATCTATTTCTTATCAATTTTCTATCAGTATTAGAAAAGTCAAGAATCCCAGAGATTAAGGTTAATTTCAAGCTATCTTAAATATGCTAAGCATGGGCCTTTTTAAAAGGAGGTAACTGTCAAAATGCTTGAATTAATTTTTTGATTTTTTTTTTTTTTTGCCAGACAAAGTTTATCTTGGTCTGAAGATACAATAGACAAAACTGCAATTTGCTTCTTTTTTTTTTCTTCCTTTTTTTTTTATGAAAAAAATTGCAGGAGAGTATTGGGCATGCCATTGTAGAAGAGTAGTGTTGTAGAACTATTTTTTTTCATGTTTGCACATGGAAAGTACATTTTAGAACGTAACAAACAAAAATGTACTTCAGAATGTAATTTTTGTGTGTCCAGAAAACAACACAACGCAAAAAATAGCACTCCCCTATGGAAGTAATACATAATATGGAAATGAAGAGCTGATTGTCAGGTTGTGCCCTTCTCCTGCTGAACTCTGAGGGATATTCAGCTTTGTTTGTCCTGAGCCTAGATGTTTTAAAGGTTATGGAATGTTTAAGGACACTTAGTGCTAACTGGCAGTAAACACGGTTTACTTAACTTCTAAAGTTTGCATTTAAATTAAAATTGGGAATTTGACTTGAAAAAAAAAAAGAACACAGCCTTAAAGTCTTGTGGGTTTTTGTGTTTTTTTGCTCTAGACGGAGTGTGATTGAAGCTGTGTATAACAGACTGAACCCCTACAGGAATGATGATGCTGTAAGTATCTTTTCTCTTACATTCTCTTTCCCCCCACCTCAATTATTTTAGCTGTTTTGTAAAGAAAAATTTTGTGAATTCCTGTTAAAAACCCCTTCCTCCAAGAAAGGAGTAACACTGTTGTGCTCTTTGAACTGTGTTTTGTAATTGTTTGCTGCTGTCTTTTACTGAAATCATCTCAAAACTCCAGTAGGGTTGATTCATTTGTCCTCTGGAATTTCGTTATTTCAGTCCTGCTTGGGTATCCAAATGATGGGAAGAGTCATGGGGGGATTTTTCCCCCTTCTTTATAGGAGACATTTTTCCCTAAATATCAAGAAGAAAAAGGCTATATCTAAAGGTTAAACAGATGTGTTAAGAATATATTTGTTTACCAAATGGACTGTGTAAACACTTTTATTCTTAAGCACAGAGCATCTTACAGCAAGTAAACACTTCGGGTTCTTATGTGTCAGTGCTGAGAGAGACATAAATCCACTGTCAGGATGGGAGGAAGAAAAACCAGTGAACATGAGCATGATTCCAGTGGCAATTTGATCACCAGAAACAACATTCTGTCACTGAAAGTGCAGTACCTTATAGAGCAGTTAAACTGATCCTTTAACTATCAGCAGAAATTACTTACATGCCTGGATGTGACATAAATGAAATGCAGCCAGACATAGAGATTGTGCTTTACAACTATGCACTAGTTTTATTTGGCAGCCTTCATTCTATTTTTAGCATAAAAAATCCTAAACAGGGACTGAAAGAGGATGCTTTACCTTCAAAATACATTCTGTAGTATGTTGCTGTTCTACAAATGTACAGTACACAAACTTTGTGATCATGTTGGCAACTGGGATACAGAAATTTGCATATGGAATAGTTGGCAAGCAGCTCCTGCATTTTTACTCATGCTGCTTTTATTCTTCATTCTTGAAACAACCATTTTGCTCTTTCATATAATTGCTCTCCTTTGCTACTTCTGGTCTTGAAGGAAAAGCTGGAGGTGGTACTTTTGCAAAGGGCAATTTCAGTTTGTGTTTTTTTAACTACACCTCCGTGCCAACTGTTCCTCTCTGGTTTGTAATGGATTCTGTGTGCCAGTTTGAGTGAAGGGTGCAGAACTTCAGTGCTAAGAAATTATCATGTGTGGCATTGCTAGAGACTTCATTAGCCTCTTTCCTCTCCAAGGAATCACTAAGGCAGTGCTTTTGAAGAGTAGTAGTATTTCTACCTCCTGCAGCCGCAATAACGTTGGGGAGGTATAGCTGTGAAAGCACCAGGATGTGCCCATCCTGCCCCTTAATTGCTTCAGCAAAAGGAGCTGAAAGGTGCTGAAACCACCAGAGGTGTTGCACAGGGACAGTTTGCTCTGATTCCTGTGCTGCTGATTCAGCTGCAGAGCTGTGGCCCCATTGCTTGTGGTTAACCTGTGAGCCCACTGATGAGGCTGGTAGAGAAAGCTGAAGATAGAGCAGTCTAAGCAAGGGAAAAGGAAACAGGCCTGACACAAAGGCAAATGGATTAAAAAACCATTTGGTAAAATTAAACACTGGTTAAACCTAGAATTGGTTAAACGTTTGTCAGGCTTGTGGTAGCTGTACAAAGTCTGCTGTGGCCTGTGGACCTAAATGGAACAAATTTTTGGGACACTCAGGTATTGGAGAGGTTGAAATACCAAATAGTGTGGGCCATACAGTTACGATTTGGAGCACAACATGAATCTGCATTCAATTTTTTTTTTTTTTTTTTTTTTTGGTAATATAAGTTTCTTTTTTTCCCCTTGCAGTTTTATTATCATCCAAAATTACAATTTCCTTCAGTTGCCTAAACTACACTTCTGTAACCTTAAATTAAAAGTGTTAAAATAGCTCTGAGTTATAACAGGGTGTCAGTTGATGTCTGCATCTTCCCATGCAGCGAGGGAGGGCTGAGAACACAAAAGATGGTAATGGTGATAACACATGGCATGAGCACATCCTGCTCTTTTTTTCACACCTGTGAGCTGAGTGTATCCATTTTGTGTTACTTCTAACTACTCAGGAAATAGCTAGAAAGGCTCTGGAAATGCTTTTGAGTAACATTCCTAAGATCTTATTTTCAGGATTGATGAAACACTTGGTCATATTTGGGAATTTCTTGCTTCTAATGTTTCATTAATTAGGAATATGTGGGGTTTAGATACTTTTTAAAAGCTGTTTCTGAAAGAGGAGAGAAAACAGACTCCTGAAATGATTTAAGTCTTTACCCTTTTCAGTCTGGATTATCCAGAAACTGCCGCAAGGATGGGCACTCCAGACTTTAAAGGGTTCCTTCTTTTTTCTTTAAGGATTCTGCCTCAACTGATGATATGTGGTAAAACTGCTCATCTAGCTGTGGAGTTCACGTTTCATCCTGCAAATGAAAGTGCAGCCCAACCTCAGTGACCCTTCTTAACATCCATCCTCAACCTTAATTAAAGAAGGGAAAATGATGTGTTGGTGAGAGTGACTACAGCAGTACGACATCTAGCCCAGGAACTGATCTTTTTTGTAAAACAGACTTCTGTAAACGTGATTTCAAACCATAAATTCATGTTGTAAATCAGACTCCAGCAATTTATGTTGTATGATTTTGTTTTTGTAAAGTGCAATTGTCTTTGTACAAAATGCTCATATTTAATTATGAACCGCTTTAAATCACTATAAAGGTTAGAAGAAATGTTTTGGCTTGTGTGATGCAACAATATATATCCCTTTTAAAAATCATGTTGTGGTTTTGGATTGCAAGGAGCAGCAGCCTAGCCAGCTAGGTGCTCAGGAGGTGCACAAAACTGTTAAAGATAACTTTTTGGTTTAAATGAAAGCTGAACTCATGGGCAGCCTACCAGAAATTCCAGTGTGTGAATCTCGCTTGGCAATGGAAAAATAACTTAGGAGTAGTGCGCATTCTTCAACAAATGTGTATCATTTTCTTGGATGCACTCCTGCTCTCATGTTGAGTCAGAGGGATTTGTGATTTTGAGTTCAGTGGGAGTTAAATCATGCCCTATTGACAGTACCCTGCTCATACATGTACCAATCTTGGGATTAGAATGCCTTGGTTCTTTGCACCTCTTTTTTCATTAACCCTTACCTGAAACTAATCACTGAGCACGAAGACAACTTTCTACATAAAGTAGGAGTCTGCAGCATTTTTACAATCCTGATTGGCTGGGTCTGCTGCTGTTCCAAGTAAAATACTCTGAATTCCATTTTATCAATAAAGCTTGATTTAACAACCAAGACATTTACCCATAAATGTGTAATTCCTTCTTTTCCTGCCTTTTAAAATGTCAGTGCCATTGTAAATTATATTTTACTCGTGGAAGAATATTTTTCTTAATTGGTAACCCATTTTTAAAATGGGAAGGATTTTGATTATTGCCCAAGACATAGCCATATGCTAGAGGATGATGTGGGATTAATCCGTTACCCTATTTTTTACAAATGTGGGTTTTTTCAGGCTTTTTGGTGTTGCTTTTTTTTTCCTCCTCTCTACTGAAGATGTGCATTGGTTTGAATTTGCCTACTGTTTGATAAAAATACATTTGTCAAAGCCTGACAATCTTTAACATTTTATGGTGTGTGTTTTTAATTGACCCACTTACTTAGAATGAGAGACTAGTGGTTAAACAGTACTTGTGATTTGAGGTATAGCATGTTGACAATATTTAACTGTTTGTTGTTTAAAATTCTAATTTAAAATTTTATAAGATAATAAACTAATTTGATTTAAGCTTAGCTTTCTCCCATTGAGCATATGAAAATTAAGTTTTCAAGTCAGTCGTGTTTGCAAAACTGCTGTTTTGTGCACCTTGTATTGTCTTTTTGGTTGAGAATATTGTATTTAATATGTAGTTTACTCATTTAGTAGGCAGATTCCTCAAAAGGAAAATCAGTAAAACAAGTAGATTGTAACATTTACTGCAGTTAAACAGAATCAGAACTTGGTGTATAATTACTTTTTGATAGGAAAATGTAGTACAATGCATTTTGCTATATTTGTCTTTCCCTAACTTTGACATATACATATTTGTATATATAGCCTTAAAACTAATGCAGAGTTAGGGAACACTGAACAGTGAAAAAGTAACTTATAGTGTCTTGGAACTAAGTATAGTATATACCAGCAAACTTTTCTTTTATCCCTCTTGTCTATGTGGGGTGCTTAAACGTAACTTCATTGTATTCAGTTTGTAATCTGTTCAAGCATGAATGAAGAAAACATAAGCACTATTTGTATTTATAAATTTATAGCAATTTTTGCTTAAACAACCAGTTCCTTACCTACCTATGAATAAATGCTTAAAATGTCTAATTTTGTTGTAGAGTGCAAAACTATAATGATGTTAAGTTATAGCTTCACAGGCACCTAATTAATGAGCATATTTAATAATACATGGCGTATTAGTGCAAAAAGCTAAACTTAATTTAGGACTAGGCAGATAAAGTTCTGTCCTTTTTTTTTTCATAGAGACTGAAGTTTAGTTTTGGAAACTGCAAAACCTTGAACTGGACTGTGGAACCTTTGAGTTTTAAACTTTAAAAATCAGAAGCAAAACTGTGGTGTGAAAAGCCATACTTCAAACCATAATCACTTAAACTGTCTCAGTGACAAAGGAGATTTTTGAAGCCTCTTCTGACGAGGTCTCCTGAAGGTTAGAAAGAAAATAATTCTGCTGTTGCTACAGGCAATGTGAGTAGGCTTGAGGGTAGTGGCAGAAAGTCCGTTTCAGGCCTTTCTCTCTCCCGCCTACCTACAGCGTTTTGATGAGCTCAGAGCACTGAATTATGATGTATGCATAAACACTGCCATTTTAGATACAGACTTTGATTACAGAATAAACCAGTTAAGTGTATAAAGCATCCTAGAAAAGAAGCAAGCTGTACTTTTTTCACTGCTCTGAAAAGAAAAAGGCACTTTTGCACCTTTGTGCATCTCCTTCTTGCACCAGAAACTTTTTTTTTTTTAAATGCTAAAAACATTAGCACCTCAGGGGCAAGGCAGCAACTTTTATTTTGAAATATTGTGTGCTATTTATTTCCCTCTTGGAAAAAGATTCCTGTGTGACAAAAATGAAAATTGTGTGATGTTAACAGATGTATTTTTAAATACATGTTCAAATAGGATGGTCCCGATTTGCTTGTTTTTAAAAGGAAATGACATTTGTAAAGCTACTTTGCTTGGTTTGCCATGCAACTTTGTTTTCCTTCTACATTTGACAGCTTCACTGGCTACAGTTTCTGTGAGTTTTGTTGTAGTCAGATTAAATGTTTCGCTGATCGTTCTGGGAGAATACCTGTAACTGCTTTATAGACAACTGTTCCAAATAATTCTCGCTAATTCAGCATTGAAAATATGTTCAAGACAGAGGCTTCTAAAATGTGCTTTAAACCAATGTTGGATGAGCTAACTGCAGTGGCATTTAGTAGGATCCTACGTTTGCACAGCTCTGTACATCCTTTGTAGAGTCCCAGGTACTCAGGCTGGGGCAGAAACAGAGCCTGAGCCTTTCAGCTGGGCTTGCTCTCAGCTGGCCCAGGAGCAGCCCCACCACGACCTTGAGGCACGGCCATCATTCAGTTAAACTTTGAGCTGGAGTCAGAATTGGAGAGAGGAGTTTCATCAGCTTGTTAAACTGCTCTGCACTGCTGCAGTCGTAGGTTGTGTCAGCGAGGTGCCTGGTGAATACTGAGCAGCAGATGAGTCATGGTAGCGCTTACCTTGAGAGTTCCTGCAGGTGCCAAAGCTGATCTTTTCAACATTTACTTGTAGCAAGTTGACTTCAAGGTCCATTACATTATTTATTGCAAAGCTGGTGCTGTCACTGTATAGGTTCGTGTCTGAGCCATTTTGCTCAGTACAAGAGTTGGAAGCTTAAGATGATTTTACAAAATTAGGGATCAGTTTTCGCTTCAGTTGATTCTCTGATAAGAATCCCACCTTAATTTTATACACTGGGATAGGAGACACTTCCTATTGCATTCCATTTTTAGTAGTTTATGGTCTAAGGATATGGTTTCATGATCTTACACTAAGACTAAACCATTGCTCCTAGTTTGCCTCTACTGCCTTTTTTTTTGTGCCAGTGCTTGTCCTTACATGGGTGTGCAGTTAGGAGAAAGAACAAAACTGTCCTCTTGAGCTGGGTAAATTGATAATCCAGCTGTGGGGTGCTGGTGCTAGGGAATGGAGAGTGGAGAGACAGGTACTGAGAGCAAAGGAATGGTTGCCCCACCCCTCCTGCCACAGTTTGGGAAACCACACCCAGATAAATGATGGCCTGTGTAGGGAGCATGGAAGAAGCCTTTGCAGATCTTTCCCCACTTAAGACAAACATTTTGCTTTGATAAATGTTTCTTTTCTTTAAACTGGAATCGTCAAACTTTGGTCTCAGTGGCTTGTGTGTGGGTTCTGTGCTGACAGCTTTCCTCTGTGTTCATATTCTCTAGAGGTTTGGAGCTGTGGGAGAGACAGCACGGCTGCTACAATTAGGTTAATGATATGGTTGTTACAGTTTATCTTAGTTCAATGTACATCAGGATTTCGTCATGCCAAGATGTTGACCTCCATCTCTACCTGCACCTCCTTGAACTGTTTTTGTGCACAAATGACTTGGTGTGTTTCAGTTCCTTGGTATTTAAACTTGGCCATGTCTGAAAAGGGCTAACCTTTAGGAAAGCAGTGCCCTTTTCCTCATCCATTGGCAAATACAGTATTTGATACAAATCTGATGTACCTTGCAAAGGTTCAGAAATAGCAAAACTGTAGAGCTACAGGGCTGTACCTGACATTCTGGTGTAGAAAATGAATTGTTACTTGGTGCCAAGCTTCACCAGATAGGAAAATAATGTTTCCTAGATAATTAGTGTGGCTCCTTGTTGCTACACCTACCTGTGTCTGAGGTGATCATACCTGAGCCTTTATAGAACAGTTCAGGGTGTAAACTCTCCCTCTGGCTGGAGAGGCTTTTTGATTCTTTAAGTGGTGGAAAGAGGCTCCAGACAGACGTGAATTTCCAGGATGCTGTAGCACAAAAAAATGAATGTGATTCCTGCTATAAGCTGTAAAAAAGAAGCAGAATTTAAAAGTATCACTCTGTGGCTAAATAATTTTGACTGACCTGTCTGAAATACTGATCAGAGAATCCAATCTTTTGTGAGCTTTTTCTGTGGAGTGCTTGCACAGTCTGCAGCTTTCTGTAGACCCAGGTGTGCACATCTGAAGCACTCTGTGGCCTTATTTTGCCTAATAATGTTGCTTTGTAAGTGAGGTAGCATTCACCTGGGCTGTGGCACGTGTTCATAGGAGGTCAGGAAGCTGTAGGAAAACTTGAAGCTTCTCTTTAGTATCATGCACCACTAAATGCATTCAAGTAGGGAAAAAAAATAGACGTTAAAAGTTGAGTTTACATTGTCTCCCATTGACAGTTTGTTTCTGGAAAAATGACAAATGTTTCTACCATTTAATAAGTGAAAAAAATGTCTGGAGCTTTAACCTCCTGATTGTGTCAGAGTTGTTGACCTGTAGTTGCTTAGGCTTTGTGCATAATTCCTCATTTTCTCTGTTTTTGTTTGATGTTCCTTTTGAGTAGCAGTAAAACAGATCTTTCTTTTCCCCATCTCTTGTACACATTCTTCTTAAGTCTTTCCTTCCAGGCTAAGGGAACAGGAGTGATAATGATGTCTTAGGAAGGTGTTTTGGGAGAGGCTTGCTTTAAATGCAATGACTACAAAACCCCCTAACTTTTGCACCAAAAAAGTTGGGAAAGTGGGCTTAACTTCAAAAATGCCTTTTATAGAACCAAGAAAACCTGAAAGTGTCAAAACTTGGGTAGAAGTGGGATGACAGGTCAGATTTCTAGAGTGGTTTATGCATAGCCAGATTTTACAACGTAGCTTGAACTGATTCCTGCCCAAATGCTGTTTAAAATATAACTAGGCACCGCTTTCTTGTTTTTATCTTTTTTTTTCTTTTTTTTTTTTTTTTCCAAAATGGGAAGAATAAAACCAATGGTCCTTCTTACTGTGTAACCAGCCATTTATCTGAAGGGCTGGTGCTGTGTCAGGCAGCACCATTTTCCTTTAGGAACACGACATCTGCACTTCTCAGCTTGCTCAGTAACGTTGAGGCAAAGCTGAAATTCCTTTTTGTTCCTTGAAGTGTTGGCTCTGAAGAGCTTGGTGGCAGTGTGGGGTTTTTACACATGGACAGGACTCCCCATGTGTGTTGTGAGGAGGCCTCTGGAGTTGAAGGAGCTGCCATTGTTATTTGTTTTGAGAAATACCTTTAAGAAAAATGAGAAAACAGACTGGCAGGTCCTAAAACATTCAATACTTTTATTCTATCAATGACTGTAGACGAAGGTCCAGAGTTTCATTTCAGCTGTTACTGAATTCCAGCCAGTCTGAGCAGTGCAAATACTGGGTAGCCAATTTCATTTTCACTGCTGGGATTTCAGGCTGGATCACAGTATTTTTGTTCACACTAGAGGGGAAAATTAGAGTCAGGCTTGGGAAAATCAGGCACAAATGTTAACTTTACATCCTGCTGACGTTGATGGAGCTTTTGCTCACAACATACAAATTTTGCACGTCTTGTTGGAGCCTTAACTGTCCCACTTCTCGTGGAATGAAAAACAAACATAATCTTTTTTCAGTTTAGGTTTTGAAAAAGTTTTCAAAGCCAAAGGGAAGACAGCAGTAATGTTAAAGCAAAATGTTTGATTAATCTGAGATAATTTCTTAGTTCTTTAAATGTCTAAGAATTATTTTGCTTTTAAAACCTCACAAGAGCTCAGTTTCAGAGGTTTGATTTTTTGATGCAGTGCTTTTAGCTGCAAATAAATGAAATCCAGGATGGAAAGACAATGAGACCCTGATAATGTAGGAATAAATGTCCTGAATTTACATAGAATTATATCCATGTCCAGTGATGGACACCTGAAAGGTTGGAACTAGATGATCTTTAGGGCTCTTCCAACCCAGACCATTGACTATTCTGTGAAAGGATCTTTGACAGTGTTCTGTTCTTGCTGAATGATGCCAGACTGAGAAGTCTGCTACAGTTTGGAATTTCCAGCCTCTTAAATTGGAAGCTGGGCATTGCACACCAGAGTCCCCAGTGTTGGGATGCTGTTACCCCACGTTCCATGGGTTAATGCCCTGCAGCCTGTGGCAACTGGGCATTGGGGTTTCCCGGCCTGTTTTTGCTGATGACCTTGGGCACCAAGAGTTAAATTGTGTTTATTAACCTGATCTAACTCTTTGGTGCCAGGAATCCACCTTTTGGAGTAAGTGCTGAATTATGCAAATATTCTTGGCAAATGGTGCCGGGTATTTCACGGCTCGGAAAAGACAATTATTCGTGACCAAGAGTTGATAGGAGACAAAAGCTGAGGTTCTCCCAGCCAGGGAGTGCTGGATATCTGAAAAGTGTGAGCTTTGACTTCCAGGACCGGCTCTTTTATAAATCTTTGTAAGAGGAGATTTTGGGGTCTAGCATCTGTCTTGTTCCTAAGACCACGTACCAACATGCTGAATTAGAGAGTTTTCACCTGTCTTCTCACAGAATTGACTCCACACCGTACCATAAGAGTCTCGTTTGTAGTGACATGCTGTGCCTGTCTTTTTAGAAAATTCATGACCTCTTTATATCTATTTTGTGGAAAGTGTAACTTTTTTCATTGATGACCTGTATAAATGTGTGTTACGAATGGAGAGATTTAAGCTTGAAAAGCATGTTTGCAGATTACACAGCTTCATTATGGAATTTATAAATTTAACAGAGTAATATACAAGAGCATAACTATTTTCCTTAAGTAGAATGTATAACAATATATAATAAATTATTCTCCACGTAGTTCACCCACTATTTACAGTTTTACACAATTCAAACTGTGTGTTTACAGAAAGTTCAATAAATGTATATTTTGTACTATGTACAGATTCCTGGTCCCAAAGAAAATGTGTGAACTTAGTTTCTAACTTAACTTTTGAGATTGTACTTTTTTTCTTTTCTTTTTTTTTTCCTTTTTTTTTTTTTTTTTTTTTTTTTTTTTTTTTTTTCCTTTTTTTTTTTTTTTTTTTTGGTTTTTTTGTTTGTTTGTTTGTTTGGAATCAGTTGAACAAACTGCATTATGCCTGTCGATGGTGGAGGCTTGCATTGGAGTAAAGAGGAATTGGAAATATTTCTAATCTACAAAAATGATTCCACTAAATAAAACAGGCAATTACATCATGTGTGTGTATTTGAATGCAATGCTACACAAACAGTCCTCACATCTCTTATTGTCCCTGATTTACAAACTTTCCAGGCTTCCTTCAGTTTTCTGGCTCAAGGGAGTTGGATTAAAATGAAATACTGAGGGCTTGTCGTGATCACTTTTAGTTACAATTATAAAAGTCCCTCCTTTTTGCTGTTCTTTCCCTTTCATGTTGAAATTCCAAGATAAAGCTGCATGTGCTTGGCCCCAGCATTCCCCAGAGGCTGCCTGGTCTGGGGCTTTCAAGAGAACTGGGGTTGGATTAGGATGCCCAACTTCTGGAATACTGCGTCACACAGGAGCAAAATACATTTTGTATCTTTTGCCCTGATTCAGATTCAGTACTGTAAAATAAAAGCTAGACCTTTGTAATATCATTTCTAAGAATTTAAGGATGCTAAAGGCTAAAATAAAAATGGTTTTAGCCTTTATGATTTGAAGCAAAAATGAGCCTTTGTAACCAGCTCATGTTTGTCATCTATGAAAATTCTTATAGACAGAGCTGGAAGGATTCTGACATGGACTAAATAAATTAAACCTGGGGGGGGGCAGGGTGGGCAGGAGGGGATTCTGCTGTCACCTGAGACCTGGAACAAACTTGTGTATTAAAAGAACTTAAAGATTTCAGCCCATCCCTTTAAGGATTAAAACTCAGGACCATTGAATTGTCTAGCAAAATAACAGAATATTTTCTGTGGATTAAAAAAATGGAATTGCTATGATAAGATTGACTATTAACCTTGGTTCATATTAATGGAGCATTCACGGGAGACAAAATATATCCTTTTCTTTTCCAGCTCAGAGTGTATAAAAAGACTGTTTTATCCTATCTAACTGGAAAATATGCATTTTAATGTGTTTTTCCTCAAAGCCAAAGAATAATATACCTCTGAATAGCATTGTTGGTTTGTTTAAATGGGTTTTTTTCAATTCTGACATGTAATAATAAATCTGAATTCCATCCAAGCTGCTTAGATAGAAATATTAAGCCAACTGCAGATGTTCATAGTGGCTGAATTTCATGAGGCTGCATTTATGTCAGCTAATTTAAAAGAGGCAGAACCCTGAAGCCTGGTTAAGTAAGTAATTTAATTCAGTTCAGTTTAATTTTCAGCAATTTTTAAGAATATAGGAGATTATTCTAACAAGTTCTGAAGGAACAAAGGTGAATTTGGCAAAAAATAGAAAGATCTTATGTTTACTGAACATTTGACTCCATCTCAGAGATCTTTTGCAACCTTCATGATTCTGTGATAGAAATAACTGAGGCAATTATCCCTTCAAATACGCATACACAGGAGAGGCTCTGGGACTTGGGTGAAGTCTCATTTGTGAGCTTACAGGGCTGGAAGTTCACCAATATAATGAAAATTCCTGTATTGATGAAGCTAATTTGTACATACCATTTTTAGTGCAAACTTTCCAGTGTTTTTACTGGAAGTGGGAGAGCTTAAAATTATCTGTAGCCTTTCAAAGGTCCTACTCAGCCACAGCTGTGCAGAGACTTAATCTCTTCTCCCAGTTAGCAGGTTTTACTGGGGTACATGCTCTACTTGAAAATGCTTGCTACAGGTTTTTAATCCTATTAAACAGGACTGAAAACTTTATGACCTACAACTTAGACTTGTCTTAGTCTAAGTTGCCTAACAGACATTTGAAACAGGGAGTTTATTTTTACAATAGAGCAGAGGTGAAGAAAATACAATTAGCTCTGTGTTTTCTTGTCTTTACCTCTGCTCTTTAGCAATAAAAGTGTTTGTGACACTGTCCAGTGTCCTGCTGATGCTCTTTAGTAGGAATCCCCTTGCTGAAGCTGCATCATGGCTCTTCCCTCTTACTCTGAACAGAACATCAGAATTTCTTTTGGCTCGGGAGCACCAAGTGGAACTCGGTGAGAGCACTCACCTTCCTCTGGAATTTGAGTCCTGTCCCATATTATAAGAAGGTAACAAAACAATTCAGGGTATATTACAACTATGCAATAAAACATTTTTCAGAAGGCTTTTAAGGAAACAAAGCATTTTCTGGTCTGTTTTTAAAACAACCTGGGAGTCTCTGGGCCAAGAGGAATAGGATTATTTGGACAAGCCTGTCCTCCAAGTCTTTTTTCCGTGCATTTCCTGCTTATCCAAATTACCTTTTCCAAAATGCCAGAAGCCTTTTGAAGTATTATTTTAGAAGAGTAATTTATTCTTCTGGTGATCACCCCTGTCAGGGGTACAGTAAGAGTCTGTTACCTGAAGAATATGAAGTGACACCGTCAACTTAAATCAGTCTTAATCCTGAGAATGTTTTATTTCATGGTGTAAGTACCTGGAAGTGTGCACGTCAGAGTGGTTTTTGGATCTTTGTATTTACAGTTGTTACAAAGTTATTGGGTTTCGGTTTGTTTGTTTGTTTGTTTGTTTGTTTTATTTGGGGAGGTTTAATGGTCACTTTCAGCTGTCTTAGCAGGCTATATGCAACTGGAATAGGAAAGCAAGTGAAGTCACTCCCCAGCTGGTTGTTGTTAACTCCCAGTAAAGGACTGGAGACTGGTCAAATGTCAAGAATCAGTTTCAGGGAGAAGAAAAAAAATAAAAAAGCAGAAAGCTGATTTAGAAAGCTTTTAGTGATAGTAACACCAATTAAAAGTGCAGCAGGAATTAAAATAATGTAAATGTTTAATTGCAGAAACATATTAACTTAATGCTTCTACACTCTTAAAGCTCATGGGAATTTCAGTACGAAAACTTCATTGTTTTGTAAGGAGATATTGATACGTGCCAGCCTGGAGAGCTGAAGCTTGCCCTGTTTCAGGTACTAGGCTGATGGTCTCAGTTGGCCTGCACCCAAAAACCTCAGCATGGGCATGAGTTCAGTGCCACAATAAAACTGCCCCAGGCCACAGCCCAGATTTTATTGCCTAATAGCTAATACAGAGCTTTCATATTAGCATTTGATAAGGGGCTGTACTCACCTTATCACCTGGTTTCTAGATAGACTGTAGCCTTTAGCCTGATTTTTATATTCCCTTTACACAGGGATCAGCTGGGTCTTGCCCTGTGGCTGCCTCTTGCTCTGCCTGCAGTGAAGCACGTCCCTTCTGCCACCTCTCCCGTCCACCTGATCCCTTTGATTCTTCTCCCTTGTCCATCTCTTTGATCTGAAGCTGCCAGACTATTCTGTAAAAGTCTGAAAATCCCCTCAGTGTTGGGAACTGTGTTCCCTCTTGAATCTTCCCTGGATTTTCTAGGTTTTCTCACACTAGGAGCAGTATCACTCTACACGGCCCCACCTGGCTGCACCCTCCCTCAGGTAGCTGTGGAGAGTGATAAGGCTCTCCCCTACTTTTCTGCAGGCTGGACCCTCTCACAGGGTTTGAGGCACTGCTGAAGAGCCAAACTCTTCCTGCAGGCAGGTAACTCGTGCCATGGTGTGAACACCTCCTCTCCTGTGTCCATTCCCCCTGGGTGGCTCCCACGCTGGCAGCATGTGCTGCACATCCCCTCCCAGATGAGGCCAGGCAGCTCCTTGCGTGCTCAGGAATAAGCCCCTTCAGATGTTTGTGTGGCAGGGAGCTCACAGTTCATTTCCTCTGCTGCTCCTGCTGCTGTGGGGGAGTTTCTGAGAGAAGAAAGAGAAACAACACAAGACACAGTTGCACGGTCTGTGTTAGCTGACGGAAAAGAATGGAGCTGCTTCTGACTTTTTTTTTTTTTTTTTCAGTATTGCTTGACTTCAAAAGTTTTTTGCACCATTTCCTGGAAAATGTGCTTAGTCTGGTGAACTGGTGCTGCTGTATCGTGTACTCAGGGTTTGAAGAGTGTGTTTTAAGTGATGTAATCCCTGTGCTCCAGTTTACGAGTTCTGTGGAAGTAATGCTCTCCAACTGGATTCCCAATTCTTTGGATCATAAAATGGTTTACATTGGGAAAGATTATCGAGTCCAGCTGTTAAGCCAGCACTGCCAAGACCACCACAAACCCATGTCCCCAAGTGCCACATTCACACATCTTTTAAACACATTGGGTGTTGGTGACTCCACCCCTTCCCTGGACAGCGTTGTGCCAGTGCTTGACAACCCTTCTGATGAAATTTTTCCCTAAAACCCAATCTAAATCTCACCTGGCACCTGAGGCCATTTCCTCTTGTCCTGTCCCTCGTTCCCTGGGAGCAGACCCTGACCCCCACCCGGCTCCACCCTCCTGTCAGGGAGTTGTAGAGAGTGAGAAGGTTCCCCTTGAGCCTCATTTCTCCAGGCTGAGCCCGCCCAGCTCCCTCATCAGACTTGTTTTCCAGACCCTTCCCCAGCTCTGTTGCTCTTCCCTGGACAAACTCTGGCCCCTCAATGTCCTTCTTGTCCTGGGGGGGTCTAAAACTGACCCCCAGGATTTGAGGTGCAGCACTGATTGGAGAGAGCAGCCTCAGTGAAATTCACTGAACCAAAAACTTCACCAGTTCTACTCTAATGAGGATGATGGAAGCCATTGTCAGAAGCAGAGTATCTGCCCACCAGTAATACAACCAAACTCATTTTTCTGTCTGTTGGGAGCATCAAGAGTCTAAGAGTTGCCACTTCTTTGCTACCCAAATCACCATTCTCTTCTCCCCAGAGAATGATTCAGTGGTTCTCTCCTGTGTCTGACTGTTCTGCTCCCTGGCACCAAACCTCATCACTTTGTGAGTTGGTCACAGCTTTCACAGCCTGAGCAGAGCAGCTGTAACTGGGCAGGAGTTACAAACCCTGTAAGTGCAATAAAGGAATCTCTGGCAATTGGACATACCAGCTAAAACTCACCCCATTTCACCAGTCCCAGTTCTCCTGTACTTGTAGCCAGAGAAAACCTTAAGACAAAGGCACAGGGCAGCCCAAGCCTTCAGGCCAGCTGTCTCTTTTGACATATATTTCACTAGGCAGTTGTAGTTCCTGAATTACACACGTTCTTTGTCTATTACATCCTCACCCCCAGCACAGCTGGTGATGTTTTTCCAAAGGGGAAGAGGGAAACTGGGGCTCCTCTATTTTGATCTCATGGATATCATATATTTTTGAAAAGAAAGCCCATGTTTTCATCTCCTGGTCTGAGGAAGAGTAGCTGGGAGGGGCTGTTCTATCGTTGTCCTTGCCACCATGAAGATCTTGGGCTGGGACCCCTCATCTGTATGAGCTCAGAGAAGATGTGGCTGTTTTCTGTTGCCGTGCAGGGAGGGGGTCATTGACTCCATTCAGATGAAGGCCTTCTGTAATCGATTTTCAAAACAGTCTGAGGTCGTTGCATACTGTGCCCTACGGCATCGCAAGGATTTGTATATTGTGTGCTTTGACCTGATTCTTTTTCCCCTCTCTCCCAGCATCCTGAGGTAGATCTGCCATGCTTTGTTGTCCCTAGCTCGCATCTGGAGGGGGTGGGGTGGCAGTGATTTGATTTGATTTTTTAATTAATGCCTAGAAATGTACATGCAGCATCAGCTTTTGACTTTCCACCGCCCAGGCTTTGGTGTCATTGCCCTGAAGTGCAGCCCTGGTGGGGCCTCTTGCTCGATGTTTGGGCCTGTTCTGGAGCACATTCACAAAAAATATTTATGAAGCCATGAGCCATGGGTTTCTAAGATGTAAAAAAAAATATAAATTCTGAGTCATGCTGCTTAGTTCATTGCAAGACCCAGAGATGCAGCTTTGCTTTATGAAGATCCTTGGTCTCAGCCAATTAACTGAGCCTCCAGGAGAGCTTTCTTCATCATTGCAGTCAGCTCAGAATATTTTAATTTGATACCTGGAGGAGTTAAAATGTTTATATGGATCTGCCCATACATGTGGTTGGTGCTGTACAGTCAGACATAAACAGGAGATACCAACCCAGTATTTCTCACAGCAGAAATTTAGAAACAAAAGAACTTCACTCAACATTAAGTGTAGGGAAAAATTTGCAGTGAAAAGAACCTTAGAACTGCAAAAGATGATGTTATTTCTCTAGATTAAATGTTAATTAGTTAGATTAATATTTGCACATATTGCATACTTGTGGCTAATATTTGATTAAAGTATGAAAGTAGGATAAATACTTCTTTTAATAAAGTTTGGCAAACAAGCTCAGCCCTGTATAAATGTCAAATACAGTCTGTGTTTAAATGAAGTCACTGCTGTCAAAAACAGACATAAAAAGTCTCAAGACATTACCCAAGCAAATCCATGCCTACATTCCAGTCTCGTTTAGGAGCACAATCTCTAATTGCAAAAGTGCTTTTGAAAACTGTATTAGGAATTTTCTCCACTGGCAAATCAGCGATTTTCTTTGCAGAAGCAAACAATGGAGAAGTGACCTAAATACACACAATTATGCAGGAGATTTTGCTTTGGGGCACAAAATGGAATTGTAGGCCGTGTATGAAAGTTAATTTGAATTTCAGACTGAGTCCCAACTGTTGCAGAAGGGAGAGTCAAAGGAAACTACATTTGAGGGGTTTTTCCAGCCAGCTCTGAACTTTCCTGCAGTAATCTCCTGTTTATAAGTGAGACTTGTAAATGCTTGTGGAACAGCCTCTCTCTCACTACTGAAGTTTTCTCACCCCTTTCCCTCCTGTGCTTCAAATAATTATCTGCATGTTCTCAGGGAGATGTCCTAGAATAGGATGGCCTCGTTCTCCTGGTTAGTGGGGAATGCTGGATCTGGGATGTTGCCCCAAAGTCTGGCTGCTGCAGAGCTGAGCAGTAGAAAAAGCAGCCAATGTGAAGACAAGGTCCAGGCACCTCAGCAGCAGAAAACTGGAGAGAGATCTGAAGGTCAAAATGCTGTACTTGCCTTCTCTTTCTCTTTGCAGACAGGGTATGATTTCCAGAGCAAAAAGAGAGAAACAAGGTAATGAAAACCAAAACAGTCCCATGTCATCAATGGGAAGAGGCCAGAACTGTCTGTTCATCTCAGCCGATTGTAAGTGGAACGATGAAAAAGTAGCAGAGGAAATGAAACAGAAAATCAAAATAAAAAAACTGATAGAAAGATTATAGAAAGACAAATAGAATTGCTAAAAAGTTAATAGAAAATCAAAAGTAATAAATAGAAAATGATTAGACAATCCAAAGCTGGTGGTCTCCTAATACAGGCAAAACTCGTAGTCTCTGATAAAAAAAAACCCTTACATTTTCAGTGTGTTCCAAAAAATCAGGGTGTTGCAAAATGGTAAACCCACATCTGTGGTCTGCAATGCTTCTTACTGAGCAAATTCTTTCATATAGAGATGTCAAAGCCTTTCTGTGGGAACTATGTGTCCAATTCTGCTCCTGGGCTGGAAAAATCCTCTTCTGGGAGAGCCAGGCAGAGCGAGGCAGTGGGGTGGGACAAGCAGACAGGCTGCTGTCATGTCTGGGATCCAGGTGAACCTGAAAACTCCAAGAATGCTGCAGTGCAGCCTCTTACCCATTTCTGTGCTCCTCTTTTCAGCAGCTGAGGGAAACCTCTAAGGGTAATTGTGGGGTGACCTGGGCAAACCACGGAGAAACAGGCAAAAACCTGGTGAGGGCTTGGTATGGAATAGGATCCTCATCCTACTGGTGAGCCCATTTCCTACAGTGCTTGGGATCAAGTTCAATTTGGAGATAGGCAGGTTTTATTACTTTTTTTTATGCTGTTCCTTTCCAGTTCAGAATAACTTTTCCATGGGAGAAATATTTACTGCATCAAATGGCAAGGCTGAGACTGCTGTTTCAAATACCCAAGAAGTGTCCCTCAAGAGATTTACTTCCCAGTGCTCCTGGTTTTAAGTCACACCAGTCTCAGGGAGTGCACAGATGGTCCTGGGCATGGCCAGGTGTCCTGGGAGCTTTACAGGTAGCTGCAGGTTTATAGAGAAGAGATGGAGGTGGTAGGAAGGAGGGACAGAACTTCATTTGGCCCAGAGAGAAGCCAAATTGGGAAGATTTCTGTATTGGGATCTCCACCTTGACACTGTGCATGTGCTCATGCCTTAATTTCTTTAGGAATAATTACACTTGGCTCCACTTTGTCTTGCAGTTCATACAGATGGAGAATATAAAAAATGGTGACGTAATGTCTCCGTTAAAAATATCTGCCCACTTCCTCCTCCAGCCCATGGGTCAGAGGGAGCCATGGAAAAAAGGACATTCCTCCTGCCTCTGTCTGATTTCGGCCTTGATAGGGCTCAGACCAATGTTGCTTCAATTAATTTATTTTCTTTTATAACACATGTTTCAGAGCACTTCAAAAGCTGGATTCCCTAATCTTTGGGAGATCGGTATGAGTCAGAAGCATCTGCAGGAAGAGCAGGAAGGTGCCTGAGCTGAGTTTTCCAGAGCCAGCAGCAGGCATGCTCCTGTCAGGGGGAGCAGAGCTCTGGCAGGGTAACTGAGGCAGCAGCAGGGGCTTTAGGAGGGGGCTGTGCTGAGCTCAGCAGAGCTGCTGCCCTGCTGCTCTCCTGGTCTGCTGTGAGCTGCTGCCTTGCACAGAGAAAGCAGCTTCAGTACTGCTGCCCTCCCCTGGATCACAGAACCATGGAATTATCAAATGGTTTGGCTTGGAAGCGACCTTAAAGATCACCTCGTTCTAACCCTCCTGGCCACAGTCAGGGACATCTTCCACTATCCCAGGTTGCTCCAAGCCCCATCCAACCTGGCCTGGAGCACTGCCAGGCATGGGGCAGCCACAGCTTCTGTGGGCAGTGTGGGCCAGGGCCTCACCACTCCCATAGGGAAGAATTTCTTCCTGATATCTTATCTAAACCTACTCTCTTTCAGCTTAAGGGCATTGGGATTTTTGTTGGGATTTTTCTGGGAGGGAAAGACAGGATTTTGATTTTTACCTTTGATTCAGGTAGGTGCAAAGAGATTGCAAGAATCTTGCAAGATATCTCACATGCAGTGGACTGGCCAGGCTGGATGGGGCAACCTGGTCTAGTGGAAGATGTCTCTGCCCGTGGCAGGGGGTTGGAGATGATCTTTAAGGTCCTTTCCAACATAAATCACTTATGATTCTATGTGTGCCAGAAAGCCAGGACCAAGAGGGAAGCACTTCATCCCTTCATCCCTGGTTTATCCATGCCTGGACTTGCTGCATCAAGCCAAATCAAAGGACAGAGCTGCAAGCCTCGATCATCTCAGTTCCCACTTTCTGGGGTTATCATGGTCACTGATAATTTGTTTTAGAGCAGAGCCCAGGGGCACCAGTCGTGGATCAGCCCGGGCTGAGGAGAGTTTTCCTGCCACAGACAAAGGAATGGGTCCTGCCCCGTGTGGGTGCAACAGGCAAATTCCAGGAGCTTCAGTGAACAAAGAGGCAGCGTCAGGGCTGCCACGAGCCCCGTGTTTTCACAACATTTCTGTTCCTGCACCTGATCCCAAATCAGCCATCAGCAGAGCCTGGGGCCACTCCGTGCCCAAAGGGCCACACCACACGATGTGAGGCATCCAGAGAAGGGAAATCCTCCTGACAGGGGCTGGGGGGAGAGGGGATGAATGCTGCCTGAACTGCACGCCCTCCATCAGCACCGAGTATCCCACAGCTGAAATACTTTAGCACTTAAAGCCTAGAATAGGACTGGTGGTGTTTGCCCACAGTAATGGCACGGAGGGCTGTGGTTGGTGCTGCTGCAGGTGGAGCTGCTGCCAAGCTCAGGGTTTTGCATGCCCCAAGTGATGCCTTGCTGCCCCTTCGTGGTCGCCAGAAACTGATGCCTTGGGAAGGCTGACCTGAAACAGAGACTGGACAGAGCTGGAGAATAAAGCAGGTATTTATTGAAAGGCCTTTAGGGTACACCTTGGGCAGGACAAGAGCCTGGCCAGGGCTACACCCAAGGTGGACTAAGAATGGTCACAAAATGGACAAATGGTCATGAGGTCTCACACTTTTATAAGTTTTCGTCTATTTGCATATTGGGGTTTAATTGTCCAATTACAGCTTCAGGTTGTGAGGTCCCATCCTCTTGTTCCTCCCTCCAGCCCACCGTTGTTTGTGCTTTGGGGCCTGAAAGTTGTCCTTGGTCTTCAGCAGGAACAGGATTTGTTTTGTCTCCCTACTCTGTGAAGAGAGCTCAGTAACACTTAACACGAGGCTCAGAACCACACACTTAGGCAGCGCAGAATCTGAAAAACACGAACGCTAAAACTGAAGGCATCACGAGCCTGTGGTCCCTCACCGGAGAGCCTGCAGGCAGCTCTGCAGGTCACCTGGGGCAGAGGCAGCAGCACTAATGCCCTTTGTTCCCCCGGTAAATTCCATTTCCCTCCCCTTTGTGCCTCCCCGCTTGTCAATGTCGCGCTACCCCCGGGGAGGGAGGCTGGGACAATGCACCTCGGGGGAGGCTGGCAAATTGCAATCCTTCACTTGTGAATGGCAACGGCACCAGGGATGGGCTGGAGCGATGCACCTGGTGTCGGTAATTACGGGCTAGAATTGGGGGGAAAGGCTGAAGGCAGGCAGGAGGTCAGGTGGTTGTTGTGGATGGCAAAGGAAGGACTTTTCCTGCGGGAAGAACAAATGGGCCACTCAGGAGTCTGCTGGTGATGGAATGATTAATCTTCTCTCTTTTCCTCCTCATTCCTTCCTTGACTTTCAGGGTGTTTTGTTCATCCTCTGCTACCCTCCCCCTTTTGTTTGCATTCCCAGAGCAACAACTGGAGGTAGGGAACCCCACTGTGACTTATTCCAACCAAGATTGTATTTCAAGTAACCTGTGCCTCAGTTTTCACCAAGACCCCTTTGATCTGCAAACTGACTGAATGACTGAAGCAGGGATTTGCTTTACCAGCCACCCAGGCTGGATTTCTAGGACCTGCAGCAGCTGTGTGGCACTAAACTAATGCTGTAAGTGATGGTGGTGATCCTCTGCTTACCAGAGATGTGCAGTGCTGCTGAGCTACCACGGTCAAGGCTCTCTTTTGGCAATTCTTTGAACTTTCTGCCACTGCAGGAATCAAACAAGCTCATGTGGGTGAAATATGGAATAAAGAAACATCTTTAACTGGGAGAGTAACACTGTGCTCTTCCTTTTGAGAAGGAAAGGAGGGTGGGATTTCTAGGGGTCTCTGCATGAACACTGGGGTTTGGAATTTTGTGTGCAGACGAATGTTCATCCAAGTTTTGTCTCTCATCCCCACACAGGTGGGAAGAATCACAGAATCAGGGAATGGTTTGGGTTGGAAGGAACCTTAAAGATGCACTGGCACAGGTTGCCAGGGGAGCTGTGGCTGCCCCATCCCTGGGAGTGTTCCAGGCCAGGTTGAGTGAGGCCATGGGAGGTGTCCCTGTCCATAGCAGGGGAGTTGGAACCAGGTCATGGGATCATCCACAGCTTCTCTGGGCAAATTGTGCCAGGCCCTCACCACCCTCAAGGGGAAGAATTTTTTCCTAACATCCCATCTAACCCTGTCCTCTGTCAGTTTGAAGCCATTCCCCCTTGTCCTATCCCCCCAAGCCTTTGTAAACAGCCCCTCTCCAGCTCTCCTGGAGCCTGTTTAGGCACTGGAAAGGGTTTTAAGGTCTCCCTGGAAACTTTGCTTCTCCAGGCTGAGCAGCCCCAGCTCTCTCAGGCTGTCTCCACAGCAGAGGGGCTCCAGGCCTTGGATCACCTTTGTGGCCTCCCTGGACAATGGTGTCCCTGTACTCACTGTTCTCCAGTCCTGGGACTTGTGCTGCAGTGAGAGTCCCCTCTTCTTCCCAAATGTTGTTTTCAATCATACCAAATCAATAATATATGTACTGAAACACAAGGTATTGATCCTTGGGAAACAATCCTCATCTCCAGAAGAGACCATGAAGAGCTGTTAGTTCACTTCCATGCTACTTCCAGACACAGTGATCATGGGAAAGACACCCTGAGGCCAAACACACAAAGCCTCAGTTGGTTTCCCAGAGCTGGAATAGTGTAAGGGCTGGTAAACAAGTCTCCCTGCTTGGATCTCAGGGAAATCTGCTGTGTGCTGCTGGCTTTTCAAGGTGAATTTTTTGACCCTGACATGAACATGAAAGAAAAGGCATTGTGGAGATAATACTAATGATGGGAGGTAACTCAGGCCTTTAGGAGGGATTATTTATAACTCCTTAAACTAGAAAAAGGTAAACTCTGAAACAAACCCTTTAATTTTTATCTTGTCTTCTTTTCTTCGTGTTCTCATTTGCCAAATTTTGTAATAAACCACCAGAATAACAATAGTCAGTGTACATTTTACCACTGTGTGTGATTTTTTTTTTAATCCACCTCTTTATCTACTACAGTTCTTCCCTCTCCCTTCCCCCTTCCCCTCTCCCCCAGTAATCACCATAACTCGAGGGGAAAGAGTCAGGATTCTGGCAAAACCTGTTTCAGACTGAACAAGTGAAATCCTGCCCCCACTGACACCACGGGCACATTCAATTTGCCCTTGCTGAGGCCAGAGTTTCAACTCTTATTTTTGCTGATCATTTTGCAGAGGGCATCAAGGAAGAAAAGAGGAAAAGAAGAATTCAGTTAACAGGGACCCCTTGGCCCAGAGCAGGTGTAAGAGCACACAAAGGCTGAGGACTGGAGTTCAACATGAGCCACCCATAGATGCTTTTTTTCATCGTGGATGAAAAAAAAATGCTTATTTCAAAAAAATGCTTATTTCAAAAAAATGCTTATTTCAAAAAAAAAAAGGAGAGGTTTCAAAAGCAAAATAAACCCCCTTTAAAAGCATTTCGTTGCTTTCCACGTTCTAAAAAGTCTGGGAGAGCAGAGGGGCTGGAGGAAACCTGGCCATTTCCCCGCTCTGATGTTATTTAGCTCTTGTCATGCTCTGTTTCTTCTCGTGGCCATTAGGAGCGACTAATGCGGCACCACAGCGCCGGGCAGGGCTCTCCCTGGGGCTGGGGATCTCATGTCAGGAGGGTACGATCCAATTCACATTCAGATGGGTACATTAAATCTTTTTACTCCCTGCCTTGTCAGGAGAAGCCGATCTCTCTGCGTGGAGAACGCCCCAGCCCATAAACAGCAGTTTTATGTGCTCGTTGATACAGAATGGATTGTCACTAAACCTTTCAGGCATTGTTGTCAAGGTCAATAATACTGATCCATTTTAGCACAACAGGGGGGTAAGAAGGGGAATTTCTGTCAAGATATGACCTTTAAAAGACCTCGTCTTCAGAGAATCAAAATTTTAAAAAAATAAATAATAATAATGTGGGAAGAATGTTATTTTGGTCTTATTTGGGCTTATCTGAGCTGGGAGTAATCATCCATTTTAGCAGAGAACAGCTTGAGAAATTGCATGATCCATCCAGTGAGGCAACCAGGGCACTAATTTGGTGAGTTCACCTAAGGATGTTTAAACTCCGCTTTTCCAGTGGTCATTTTTAGCAACATTCATAGAGTCATGGAGTAATTAAGATTGGAAAAGACCACTAAAATTATTGAGTCCAACCATTAACACAGCACCACCGTGTTCACCACAAAACCTGTCCCCAAGTGCCACATCCACACATTTTTTGAGCCCTTCCAGGGATGGTGGTTCTACTACTGTCCTGAGAAGCCTGTTCCAGTGCCCAACTGCATTTTTAGTCATGATTTTTTTCCTAATATGTATTTCAAGCCTCCCCTGGTGCAAGTTGAGGCCTCTTCCTTTCCTCCTGCCCCCGGTTACCTTTCCCTTAGTAGGATACAGAGGTAGCACATCCACCTGCCCTCACCCTCTGCTGCCCCAGGTTACCCTACACTTCAGTTCTGCAGGTTTTGAAGCAACCAGCTGCTCTTCATAGCAAGGGTTGTGCCTGCCCTGCACAGCCCCTGGGTCTCAAGTGCTGACTTGATGCATTTCTTGGGGTCACACACGTGTCTGCCAGCTGGACAAAGCCTCCAGCCACAGAGGAGGCAAAGCAGTGGCAAGAGCTGGACTTTGATGATCCTTGTGGGTCCCCTCCAATTCAGGATAATCTGTGAGATATGGATCAGAACACGACTTCACAACCTTTCTTCAGGCACACACTTTCATCACTGCTTTTCCTCCCTTTATCAGAATGATAACTGGGGATGTGTTACATGTCTTAAATCTCTTGGCAGTGAATCATTGGTTAACTCCCACATCTAGTACCTACAAACATTACCAGCAAAAACATCTGATATGCAAAATACCAGGCTGGTTACCCTTACCTGAGGAGAGCTTTAGGTAAGAGGAAAGCAAGTGTGTAGAACAAGCAGTTTTTCCAGCCAGCATAAATAAGTCGTAGCCTACTTTGCTCCAGGGAGCTAATTTTTCATGTGCCACCAACACTGGCTTTTTCGCTTGACTTGATCTGTATTGTGGCATATGCAGCAAGCCCTTCTCCCTTCCTCTGTGTTACATTTATTTTAGGCCAGAATAAATACATCTCTGGAAAGCTGGAGAGAGTCTGAAGGTGCTTTGTGCATTGTCTGAATAAGCTGGGTTTGTGTAGTGTGCTCAGAGCTGCCATCCTGCAGCCTGCAAGCAGAAATCCCACCTGATTTGGGATTTAGTGTTTACTTCAACAGCAGCCCACTCCATTTGCCTTGGCTGCTCTCTTCCAGCCTCATCCTCACAGCAGCAGTGGCAAACACAGGCCTCATGTCCTTAGGGACCAGACAGGGGATTAAAGCCACTGTTCCCAGAAGTTCATTTTTAGGAAGTTTCCCGGAGAGGTAGCACATGACATTTCTGGCTTCAAATGTGAGCAGTGCTGGGGCTTCAGAAGTGCTGGCAAATCCTCCTAGCAGGTGATGGAAGTTCCTTTCACCATCCCAGTGCAGAGGTACTGGGAGCAGCTCTGTCTGTGTTTCATCTGCACACAACCTGAGAGAGTTTTTTCTGAGCAGTTCCTCTCATTCTGTCTGTTCCAAGGCCTCCATCCAGTGTCAGATGGGATGACTGAGCAGGGAACTCTCTCAGAGTGTGAAAGTTTAACTGTGCAAAAAAGGGAGTTTTAGCCATTATTTTATCTGGAAGTTATCAATTTCCTGCCAGTTGTAGCAGACGTCAGGGATGGCAACTATTTGATTCCTGCTCAGATGGCAGGATTTTTGGGAGACTAAAGCCAGTGAGGACCTTCCCTGTTGTATGAGGAGCAAAGTCCTACTTTGGCAGAGTTTTCTGGAGTGAAGAATTCCCTCCCCTTTCCCCATCTTGTGGTACAATTAGGAGGTGCTGAGTATGTAGGGCTCTGTCTATTGAGAAATTTGTCTTTTTGCACAATTAGGCAGTATTGAATGTTTCCAGCAAGAAACTGACTTGGAAATCCCTGTGCCACCCCTGAATCTGAGGCTGAAATGGGTTTCCATCTCAAGTGCTTTGCTCTTGGTCACTTAAACATCTCCTGGAAAAGCTGGACTCAAAGTCATTGCTACTGATGCTTTACAGCTCTTCACCTTGGCCTTATCCCAGCAACAAAATCCCTGCCCCCGGATTGTCCCATGTGAGCTTCAGTTCTGGGCTGTCCTGTGAAATTCTTCTGTTTTACCTTTTGGAGCAGAGCAATGGCAGAATTCAATTGGAAAGCACTTCTTGGGTCACTGAGCTAAACTTTCCACCATGGGGACCAAGTCCTGTAATCCCTTTGATGGACAAAGGCTCACACAAGGAGTGCAATGGCTTTTATCTCGCTGGATTATCTCCTGGAGTATAAATGCACAGACATATAAATGGATGACTCAGTCAGAGCAGTGAGTAAGCACAAGATAGCAACATTTCCATAGCTTGGGGAAGTCCAGACTGTGTGTGCTGTTTGGTGTCAGCTGAGATGAAAAATGGTGGGCTTAGCTAAAATACATCTGCACAGGAACATGGCTTTTCATAAAGCAGGCAAACTCACGCAGTGCTGCCTAAGAGAAATGTTCCATCAACCCCATGCATTATACTTTCAAAAGAGGGACCATATGTACAATTATATGATAAAGTTTAACAGAATCTGTGAGCTCTGCCAGTGTCCTGAACCATGAAAGCTGCAGATATTTATAAATGTCAGCGAGATCTCCAGTGAAACCATCACATTGGTATTTACTTCGGGACTTCATTGTTATTTATTAATGTACAAGATTACAGATTTGAAAGTATAAATAGATGGAGGAATTTTCTGTGGACAGCAAAAGCATGATTTGGAATATATGCATCTGGGAGGCAAGTGGAATATCTGATGCATAGGAAATATTAAACAAAGGCTTTTTCTTGGAAATCTTTTTATACGCTCTAGTTGAGTTTATATTTCCACCATCACAAGCAAGGCCCAAGCACAGGCAAGGAGGAATTACATAACTTCTGTTTATATTTCTGTTATTTTAGTTGATGCATTTAGAACAGCTTGAGAAATTAATCATGACTCATGGTCCAATTCACAAAAGTTTGTCGGCCAGTTTGTATTCCTGTGTTTACAGAACCTAAAACATGATGCACTTAAACTTGGGACACTCAGCAAGTCCTCTCTGTATTGAACAAACCTGTGTCCTAAAACACCTTCTCACAGAGGGCTACAGGAATTCAGTGGCAAGAAAGGATTACCCTAGGTTTATGCAAAATGAAAGATTTGTCTTTTCAGGGAAGCTACTTCCTGACTGCTGTCTCCTTCCTGCCCCATATATGCTAAAAAAATCCCAGGGTGATGGTTGTGTCACTGAGAGAATTACACTTCAGATCTAGTCATGCTTGAATGCATCTGGGTGTATTGTTGGGCTTTCTGAACAATTTTTTTTCTAACAAATCTTCTGCAAATTTTTTTAAATCAAAAGAAAAATTCCAGTAGCATTGATCTCAGATATCCAAAATTATCCTTGCCTCTTTTTCCTCTGCTACTCGTTACCCACATGTTTCTAAAGGGATGCTCTCTAACTCTCCTGGAATTTCTACCTTAGCCACTGGTGTGTAAATTCAGTCCTGATGATCTGTCCCCAGAAGTAAATAAGGTTCAGCTTCAAAAAGTGCAAAAGAACTTGTCATTTTTCTCTCCAGGTTTCCAGCTGCTTTAGCTCCTTCAGATTATCTCTCTGACCTCACTGTCAATTCTCATGAATTCTCCAGGGCCCCATGAGCAGCAGCAGCAGCAGCAGCCTGTGACACTGCAGTGCAGTCCCACGCCAGCCCCTGCCTGCCTTCCCATCCCACCATTCCCATTGCAGAGGGCTCCTGGAGCAGCAGAAGCCTGGATGAAGCTGGGCACTGCCCCACCACGGGCTCTGGGGGTGGTTGTCCTTTTCAGCTCCACATCCCAAGGCATGGCATCCTGTGATGGATGCAGCTCGTAGCCATCTGCACCCCTCCAAAGGGGCTGAAAAATTGCACACAGAGCTCTTCTTAATTTGCCATGGTCTGCAGGTTTCAGCAACCTGTTCACCAACACTGATCTTCTCAAGACAAGAGACAAATCTTCTCATTTGCAGAGACAACCCTCAGCCATTAAATTAGAATCACAGAATCAAACGGTTTGGGTTGGAAAGGACTTTGAAGATCATCTTGTTCCAACCCCCTGCCTTGGCCAGGGACACCTACCACTATCCCAGGTTGCTCCAAGTCCCATCCAACCTGGCCTTGAATGCTCCCAGGAATGGAGCAGCCACAATTTCTATGGATAGCCTGGCAGAAGGTGTCCCTGCCCTTGACAGGGGTTGGAATGAGATGATCTTTAAGGTTCCTTCCAACCCAAACCATTGTGTCATTGTGTGGCATACAGCTCTGAGCACAAGAGCTCAGCAGCCTCCCCAGGTAAAAGAGGGAGAAAAATTTAGCTTCAAAATGTCTTGGCCAGGATGAGTAAACAAATGTCTAATGAGTAAACAAATAATCACTGGTTCAAATATTTCAGAAAGTTGTGAATCGTATTGATACAATTAAGCTGTTCATAAAAGCCAGTTTGCCATTAGTAATATTGAACATTTTGATTTCTATGAGAATTTTTCATTTTAAGATTCCTTAATTTTAAGGAAAATTGCATCAAGGAACTTAGAAGAAAACAAAGGCTTCCCATTTCAAGTTAAACACAAGATTGAATTAAAACTACAATTGACATTTGCAGCTTAAAGAAACCCTGACTTTTTATAAATGCAGGCTGCAATCTGAGTGGATGGAAGGGATGGGGAGAGGATCAGGCCCTAATTCTCCTCTGGTCCAAGAGCAGCAGTGCAGGGGCTGAGCAGGAGTAGCTCCATCAGCTTCCCACAGGACAGACATCTACTGCCCCTGGCCCACTGGTGATGAAGCCAGCCATGATTTAAGAATGTGAAGGTGGTGGAGGGAGGTATTTGGGACAGGGCTTGTGCAGCAGCAGAAGGAAGAATGGATGCTCTCATCTGGATGTGAGAGGAGAGGCTGGACTGAAAAGGGGGTTTGAAGAACAAAGCACTGCAGAGGTCGGGGGAGCAGCAGGGTGTGTACATCCAGTGTGTACATTTAATGTGTACATTTAATGTGTACATTATCCTCACATCCATCCCAGGCTGCTGTTCTGACTCAGCTGGAACACGAGTGCTCTCCAGGGCCTGTGTGTAACACAGGTTATGATGCTCTGTATGTACAGTTATTAATATTAGCTCTTTTTTTTTTCTACTATGAATGGGTAATAAAGCATGTTTATTGCTCTAACAACTACAAACACAAGTGTTAGCTCTTCTGACAAGTGACAGGTGACATTGTGCTGACCTTGGGCTTGGGACAAGCATTTCACTGCAAAAGATGCACCCAGGAGGTAAACGATGGGCACACTGCTGCAAAGCTTGTTCTGAGCTGTCAGGTTTCCACCAGGGGACAAAGTTTCTATGCACCCTTTTTAAATTTTCAAGAATAAAATAAATGGAAAAATACTGTAATGTGGGCGTGTTGGCTTGTCTCAGATTGTATTGAGTGCAAATATCTTAAATACAGAGTTGTAAATAGGGTCATGACACACAGCAAGGAGACTGTGGAGTGTTTAACATGCTACTTTATTCAAATCAGCAAGTCCCATTAGAGTACATTACCATAATGCCTTCTGTCAGAGCCTCCCCTCCCTGCCTTGGCTCAGACACTCAGCTGCTCTTGGCAGGAGGTATTAAGGACTCTCTCTCAGTTAAAGGTACCATCAGCATCAATTATTTCCTTTTCAGCTGTGCTGGGGTGGGACTCAGCCACTGCTCACTGCAGTTCAGGCCCTGATGGCTCTGAAACCCAGACCAGAGAAGCTGAAATACCTACCACTCACCTCTTCCAGCTGTTGCCACGGCAGTCCTGAACTGCAAAAGATCATTTTGCCTGTAGGTGTTGTGTTTAACCACAGGCAGAGGAAATGCATCACCTGCCAGAGACGCTTTTGTGGCAGATTATAATCAAGGGCTTTGACTTGGGGTGAGAACCAGGAGGCAAAATGGAGAAAGATCAAATATGACCTTCACCTTTACTGAATTCATCTATGTTTCCAACCAAATGCGAACAGGTTTCGTTTTAGTGATTAATGTTTGGGGACATTTTTAATATTTTTTTTTTTCATTAATAAACAACAGGAAGCATCTTTAAAGCCTGAATTTTGGGAGAGGTGGTCATAGAAAGCCACATCCCTGTTCTGTCCTATCAGCTCACAAAGCTCCAACTGCTTCAGAGAATCTTTTATCAGAAGGGTATTGCAACAAATGTATCTCCAAACATGCAAACTAAGAGCAAAAAGCATCCCAGGTTTTCCCCAACTTTGAACAAATGACATGATTGTGGCTGCTTAAGTAATTTATTCTCAAAATTAAATCCTGATGCTTCTATTTGAAGTGGTTTCAGTATCAGCTTTCACTGTTAATATAGTATTACTAAATGAGGCAGAAAAGCATTATTTATGCATAAAAATATTGAAAAGTAGCACCAAATTTGCATCAGTTTCCAATAATCTCAGAAATTCTCAGCCATCAAGGTGCTGCCCCTTCCCAAGTGTGTGTGCTGTTCTACTGTAGCCACAAACTGGAAGATCAGGTTTAGATAAACTGAGTGGAAATCAGTGGAAATCAGTGGAAGTATTTCACAGCTCTGTAGCAGGTGTGAGCAAATTGATTTATCCCAAGCATCTTTGAAATCCGAGTGAAATTGCAAATTCTGCAATCATCTTTCTAACTTATGCTCCAAACCTATTTGGTACATACTGTATCCTGTTAATTAAACAGCACAGATTTAAAAAGTGGACCTGTTGGAGCAAATCCAGAGGAGGCCATGAAGACTCACAGGGGGCTGGAGCTCCTCTGCTCTGCAGACAGGCTGAGAGAGCTGTGACTATCCAGCCTGGGGAAGAGAAGGCTCTGGGGAGACCTTAAAGCCCCTTCCAGTGCCTGAAGGGGCTCCAGGAGAGCTGGAGGGGCTTTGGACAAGGGCATGGAGTGGAAGGACAAGAGAGAATAGCTTCAAACTGATAGAGGAGAGAATTAGATGAGATTTTAGGAAGAAATTCTTCCCTGTGAGGGTGGTGAGGCCCTAGCACAGGATGCCCAGAGAAGCTGTGGTTGTCCAGTCCCTGGGAGTGTTAAGGGCCACATGGGATGAGATTTGGAGCAACCTGGGATAATGGAAGGTTGCTCCAAATGTCAGGGGTGGAATTGGATGATGTTTAATGTTTCTTCCAACCCAAACCATTCAGTGATTCTCTGAGTCTATGAAAAAGCCACATTTTTCAGAAGCTGAGATTAGAGTAGGAGGACTTAAAATCATAAGATTATTTATCTTTTATAATTAAACACGTGGCTTTTGAGGCTGAAATCCATTTCCTGCCGTTATTATATGCAATGTTGCTACAGAAGCAAAGACAAGCAGTGCAGATGGGTTCCTATTAATAGCAGCTCGCCTGCAGCATCCCGGTGAAGCTGGGCCGGCTTCATCCGAAGGGATTTCCGAAGGGATCGTTGCATGCTGCAGAACTCAACACAAGAGGGCTCCAGCTCCTTTTGTCAGGGGAAAAAAAAAAATAAATAATAATAATCGCAGCTGGTGAAAAGAGCAGAGCGAGGCTGAGAGGAGCAGTCCCTGCCGGGCAGTGCTGGAGCGCGGTGAGGAGGAGCTGGCAGGAGATGCCGTGTCTGTGCCTGGCTCCCCAGGGGATGGCAGCAGGAACACCTGGAACAACGCATCTGTGAGACTGAATGAAAGCCTACGAGAGCCTCAGGTTTTGTGCTCCAGCACCGCAGAGGCCAAGAGAAGTTTGCCCCGGCTGCTCCATCCTGACCCGGTCCGTGTCCTCCCCGCACGCCAGCCCCAGCCACGGGGGGGCTGCCAGCAGCCCTGTCCCAGAACAGGACAGCAGGTGGCCTTGAGGCTCTCTGGGAGCAGGCTCCCAGCTCAGCAAGACACAGAACCCCTCTGACAAACCGGGGGTGCTGGTCAGCAGTGGCTGAATGTGAGCCCAGGTGTGCCCAGGTGGGTGAGAAGGCCACTGGCACCTGGCCTGGGTCAGGAATGGTGTGGCAGCAGGAGCAGGGCAGGGATTGTCCCCCTGTGCTGGGCACTGGTGAGGCTGCAGTCAAATCCTGGGGTCAGTTCTGGGCTCCTCACTACAAGAAGGACATTGAGGGGCTGGAATGTGTCCAGGGAAGGGTCTGGAGACCCAGGAGCAGCTGAGGGATGGGGGGAGCTCAGCCTGGAGAAAAGGAGGCTCAGGGGGGACCTTCTCACTCTCCTCAACTCCCTGACAGGAGGGTGCAGCCGGGTGGGGGTCGGGCTCTGCTCCCAGGGAACAAACAACAGGACAGGAGAAAACAGCCCCAGGTTGTGCCAGGATAGTTTTACTTTGGATATTAGGAGTAATTTTTTCACTGAAGGGTTTGTCAAGCACTGGCACAGGCTGCCCAGGGCAGTAGTGGAGGCCCCATCCCTGGAGGGGTTTAAAACTTGTGTGGGTGAGGCACTTGGGGACATGGGTCAGTGGTGGCCCTGGCAGTGCCAATTTAATGGCTGGGCTCAGAGGTCTTAGAGGTCTTTACCAACCAAAACAATTCTGCAGTTCTGTGATCCTGAATTTACTGGAGTGGACTTCAGAGGAAGCAAGGGAAGGCATTGTCATCCATGCCTGAAAATAGCCCACAACAGACGGAAGGAAATGGATGTCAGTCATTTCTGCTGCTCATCTCTCATTTCCCCTTGGAAAATTTTATTCCACATTCATTACAAGGCAAATCTGCTTTCTGGAGGAGATATTTAAAGCCTTCCACTGCTTTTCTGTGCTCTAAAGCATTTGAACTAAATATTGTGATTGACACCAGCATTTAAACTATTTCCCTTGTGGTGCATTTCTAGCCTGTGTGTCCAGGACAACAAACATCCTATGGAAGTGCTGCGTTCCAGCCAGGAAACTCAGTGCACCCAGTGGGGTTAAAAAAGCAGCATTTCCCTCTGTGTTTGCTGGCAACAAACAGTTACTGCAAAAGGTTTGAGTGGGCTACAAACTGTAGTGACTTGGAATGAAATCATACAGCATTTTATTTACAGATCATGAGAGTATGATTAGACTGGTTGTGAGCAGGGATAATAATAATAATAGTAGTAGTAGTAAGAATATACCTAATAGAAGTAGGGTTTAATTATTAATTTGAAGCATTGCGTGAAACATGGCAGTGGTACTTAGAAGGACACAGAGTTGGACTCAAGCTCACTGTTGCATTTGAGGCAACACAGATTTTAAATACTTTCTGAATATTCTCAACCATGAGGAAAGCCCCACTTCCACTTGTATTTGAACGAGCTCTCTAAGTTGTCTTAATTATCACTCAGCTTTATTTAGTGGTTCGCCTCTTTATGTTCTGTATTCTGCACACCCTCAGCACCAGAACTTGTCCCTGGAAGGAGAAAGCCCTGCCACTTCCTGCTGTCCCCACTGCAGGAATCATCTTCCTGCCCTTAACATAGCTTCCCAAACCCTTTCCTGTGGCTCTGACCCTTTAGTGCACTGAAAAACCCAGAGAAGTGTGGGGGGGAGGGCTGAGGGAAGGACCTCTCACCCCAGATGCATCCCCCGACATGATTCAATGTACAGATGAGTGTTGGCACAAGACAGCGGAGATTCTCAGGATTTCAACATGCTTTTTACAAGGAGGCAACCCCCGTGTCCCTGGTGGGAGGGATGATGTGCACTTAGCAGGTTGCTGGTGTTATGACATGGACATGTACACATGAAGCTTGCATGGCTGAGCGTGTTATGTCACAGGCCATCTCCTCAGCTGTGTAAGCAACTGCAGAGCCACTTCAGCGTCAGACCCATTAGCACTTCATTCCTTAAGAGCTTAATCTTGCAATCCTTCCTACTTCTAGTAGCCCTTACTCATGTGAGTAAGCAGATCTTCTACTTCAGCCCTTGTAGCCTGTAAGCTGCTCCCTGTTCCTAGAAAATCCTCGGTGCCAGGAGGCTTTCCAGCTGTGGTGTTGTTGCTGTCATGTTCTTTACAACTATAATAATTATTCCCTAAAAGCTGCTCCATCCCATCCACTCTGGGCTGGCTCCTCAAAGGAGATGAGGAACCTGCAGGCATCAGTCTTGTGGGCTCAGGGGCTTTATCTAAGGAGCTGCATCCTGTAAAGTGCTGAACATCTTTGTCAGGTCCAGGCAGGGGCTAAAGCACAGGCCAAAAGGGGAATCACACCCAGGGACTCCAGTGCTACTCCCTGAAAATCACACCCATGCTGAATTCCTGCAGATAGCTCAGCATTGTCCAGGCTTAGCTCTGTTCATCAGTAATTTGCAGAATTTCATAGCACAAGCTATGAACTTTCCCAATATAGTGGTTCTGTGCAGCCCCAAGTCCCTTAAATATCACCTCTGTATAAACCACATGTTCCAACCCTCTGAAAATTCACATTCTTAGTGAAATCCAGCTTTAGAAAATGCAGGTGTTACAACACCTGTTTTTACTCAGGGAACACATTAATGCAATTTACTTCCCAAAGCCTTACTGTATGGGGAGGAGTGTGCATGGGAGCTGTGAGCAACAAGTGCCTCTTTTTCTTCTGATGTCAGAATTAGGGGACAAAAAAGTTCCATGGGTGGTCCACAGGGAAGGGAGGAATCTTTTCCTTTCTTTTTCTTTTCTCTCCTCCACAAACAAGCAGTAAAGAATACCAGGCAGAATGTCCCTGTTTGCTTTTAATTGCACCTTTCAGCAGATTTACCAACTGCTCCTTTGCCATTTATTTGCCAGGGGCTGGGGTGTGAAAGGAGGTTATCCAAAGTGAGCTCTGGGAGGGTGGTGATATCCAGCCCTGGGGTTTATTTGGTTACATCCGTGCCCTGTCTAAGAGGGATATTTTAGCTCTGGAAAGAAAATAAAGCCAGGAAGCCATATGAGGTTTTGTTTCTTGGTTCTTAAGAGAAAGCAGCTGCCCACATTTGGTTGGGTTTGAAGGGAATTGAGTGTTTTGTGCCTGCCAGGTCACAGGTTCACAGACCTTTATGTTCAATTGATGCCTTTCCACCCGCAGGCTGTATCCCCAGGCAGGTTATCAGTGATCACAGCAGTGTTATTCCCAGTGCCAGTCCCTTTAGCTGTCCCCTGGAGCTGGATCCCCACTGGAACATGCTGCTGGATGACCTGGGGACCGTGGGAAAAGTCTTTCTTGCACTCTGATATTTCAGAGTGTTCCCCTGAACAGTGAATGTCTGTGCCCAAGCCCTGGTGGATTTTTGCTCTATGTGAGGAGAGGAGCAGCTGGCCCAGTGGCCAACCAGAGATGCTCTGTGGTTGGCACAGATGTGGATTTTCAACAGAGATGGAGTTTCAGGAAGTTGCTTCATGCTTGGCCTTGCTGCAGGGTCCCTTTGGGGTCTTGCCCATGACACACAGGTACCTCTGCTGCCTCTGAGCATCAGGTACTCTGGCCTTCTCTGACATTTTGTGAAATCATTTCTTTAGAATCAGGTGTGGGCAAAGGGGAGTGGTCCCTGCTTCCCCTTCATGACTTCCTCTGATGTTCATCCCATCACAGACACCAGAGGGGAGTGAGCTCCCTCTCCCAGTTCTGCAGCAGAAGCAGATTCAGAGCCCTGGGGACAGTGTGGCACCCTGGACAGTGTGACACCCTGGACAGTGTGACACCCTGGACAGTGTGACACCCTGGACAGTGTGGCACCCTGGACAGTGTGACACCCTGGACAGTGTGACACCCTGGACAGTGTGGCACCCTGGACAGTGTGACACCCTGGA